>VOQJ01029649.1:0-11560 GCA_015052665.1 Apistogramma diplotaenia
ATTTTTTTTTTTTAATTTAACAAAGAAAAAGTCACCCTCATTGTCTCTGGGGATTTGTCTGATATTATAACGCTTTTCATTGCAAATTTTGCAGCTTATTATAATGTGAGACTTTTTTTTTTTTTACTATTGGTACCAAACCCAAATATTTGCGGCCACATACGTCTGAGAAAAGCGTGAAATCCGCTCAGCTGACAACAAGCGTATCGGTTGGAGCTGTCCATGGTGCTGAACAACCACAAAACTGCTATGAAAACAAAAACGTCATTAAATGGCTTACAGATGTTAGAACTCTTAAAGATTATCTTGTGAGTCGTGAAAGCATTTTGACTGCATATGAAACACTGAAGAAAGAAAGAAAAAGTCTGATGCGAGGAAAAAAAGTTTTAATAGTCGTGATGCCTCCAGTCCACCAACAGGAGGCCACAACTTTTTTTTCTTCTTTCGTCTACCTCACTGCATCACAACCAATGGGATGGTTCACTGCTAACCAAAATGTCAACGGGATGACGTCGTTGCTGGCGTAAGGCTGCGTTTTGATGGCTCTACTAAAAGAATATCTTGGGAATGGACGAGCAGGAGACGCTACTGGTCAGACTGTGCGCACTGTTGACCTCCGCACACAGAATTAGTTTATCGGGATTTCTTATAAGACTCCGACTTGAGGATTTCTGCTTCTTTGCTCTTTCTTCGCCGGGATAAGTGCTGGTTAACCTCTCGAACTCTGTTTATTATAAGTATTATTATAATTAAAGGACACGAGTGGTAAGTTGCGCGAAAATGATCCCTTCTTTGTTTGTGATCTTTATAAGATATTGTTGTTTTGTTTGTTCGTTTTGCTCTGAACTTCACATTATAAGCACACAGGTTTAACTTGCTATGATCCATCGAACTTAAAACAAAATCTTGTAGTCTTAAAATCGCATTTTAACAAGATTTCAAAGGGTGCTTCTCACTATTTAGTATTAATGTCCTATACTTAAGCAGGCTGTGTATATTTCTGAAAATAAATTTCGCTAAGATGCATTATGGAAGACTAGGTGCGGCAAACAACTTCATCTTCTCTGTCTTTCTTCACCTGGTTTGGTCCCAGAGGACACAGCATGCTGTCGTCCCTGAAGACCCTGCTGCTGTTCTCGGTCCTGTGCACACCGACCTCCAGCCTGTGCCTCCGCCTTTACCAGACGCGCCCCGACCTCCTCTGCGACGACCAACTGGCAATCGGGGTCCGGAGTGACCAAACTGAACCTGGTTACTCCACTGTGGACGGCTGGGGATCCCTCTTGCAGTCCGCGGAGTACCTCTCCTCCTCATCGTCCTCTTTCTCCTCTGCTGAATCCAGTCGGGAAAAAAGGACTTCAAGTCCCGCAAACTACCGCTTCTTGAGCCGGACCAAGCTCAGGGGTCAGATGCTCCGCAACAGCAACAAAGGGGACCGGAGGAGCAGACTGACCCTGTCCCTGGACGTCCCGACCAACATCATGAACGTCCTCTTTGATGTGGCCAAGGCCAAAAACCTGCGAGCCAAGGCGGCGGAAAACGCGCGTCTCCTGGCGCAAATAGGACGGAGGAAATGAAAGCATGGACAGCTTTAATTTAACAGACAGCCATGACCAGTGTTGGCCTCTCAAAATCCAATAAATGTTTTCTCATTGTTAAAGTAAACATCCGTTTGTTTGTCCGGGGGTACGATGCTGTGTTAAAATAATACACAGGCTTTAAAGCTTGCGATGATTCAGCTGATCTCCTGTAAAAGGAAATAATCTCACTTTTTTCCCTCTCCAAATCAAATCACATTTCCAGTTAAAGGAACTTATGAGAAGGTGAATAACTGCTGAAAATCGTTTTAAAACCGAGAAAGTTAGTTGTTACTGTCGTTGTTGTTACTTTTTTTTATTCACTCAAACTTTTACTTTTAATTTACTTGTTTAATGTAATTTTATTTTTTTTTATTATACGTGGGAATAGTTCACCTTCAAATTGCAAATTTTCTCGGGTGACACGGGTAGACACGAGTGGCTTGAGAGCAGAGAATGCCTTCATTAAAAATAAACCCTCAGTTTTTCGGTTAAATGAATGTTTAGTGTAAATTGTTTGTCCCAGTCTCATTAAATTCAAATAACTGGACAAGAAGAGGAAAGCAGCTGGATTTGCTTACAGCAAAAATCCACTGAAACGATTTGCAGGACTGTTGTTTGAATTCATTTGATGTTACCAATGTTTTTTTTTATTCCAGGAGAGATTTTTCTTTTTGATGCTTTATTTATTTATTAAGAGGTTTTGTGTTTTCTTAAAAAAATGACATGGGAGCCAGGTATGAATTCAGATACAAGTTTTAAACTTTGTGTGTGGCCGAAATACAACACTGACCAAAAAAAACAAAACAAAAAAAGTGTACAAATCATCTTCAAGGTCATGAAATACAGTAAAATGCAATTGCATGTGAATGTATGTGTTCATCAGATGTCTCTTATTTTTATACTCAAAATAAAGGATTATTTTTCCTCAAATAAAGCAGGTGAAACTACATACAATTGCCTCTCTGTATACAATATCTATGACACGGAGATTCATAATATATTCCGAGAAATTATTTTTCTCAAACTCACACACCTTCATAAAGACACATTATATTTGTCTTTACAAGTGTCTCCAATGCATGCTTTTACCACCAGAGGACACCCTACTTTTCCAATATTTTTATTTCTTCCTTTTATAAATATAAAGGGGTATGGATATGACACTAAGCAAACCTGACTAACAATAATTTCAGTGGCTTAGGCTATGTGTGTATCAGTAAACAAACAAGAAATGAACTGATATCGAATGTTAATTTAAACCCATCAGCCACTGACACGACTCTGGACATGGAACAATGTCCCCCTCTTGTGGTCACTTAGGAAAGCTACAGTCCAGACTGTGATAATGTCCTGATAATTACATGAGCAGTTGTGCGTCTCCTCTAACACTTTTTTATGCAAATGTTGCCTACAAAAAGCTGGATATATATATTCTTATTCAATTCCGCAACTGAAAAAGCCTTTAGGATGATACGTGAAATATCTTCAAGAAACCTAAAGAAGTGCGGTCCCGTTTTTTCGAGCTCCAGAGACTGCTACGACCTGGAGGACTGCGAACCTACACAGACACTTTTCGAGAAATCATTAGTGTCAGCAGCGCCCCCTGCCGCTCATTAACGTGGACAAATTCTGACGTGTCTTCCGTCGACGTGGACGCTCCAACCGGAAGACAGTTTCGCTTTGGCTACGTGGAAGTAGCTTCTTTTCTGTTCGAGGTTGAGAGCAGCCGAAGCCCTCATTCGTCAGCTTCTGCGCTACAAAATGATTAAAAAATTTGATAAGAAAGACGAGGAGTCTGGTAAGATTGTAGAGTTGTTATTTTAAATGGTTGTTAATTGTAAATAGTCCTGACTTGACTGGACGTTGCGGAAGCTAAAGCGGTGCTAGCCTGGTAGCTCCCTAGCTAAAGTTTACGCTGACTGTCAGAGCGAATGAGCGATAATTGTGGTCTGCAAACACAGTTGTGTATAAGTAGTAGTTTTAGGGGTGAGATAAAAAGCTGAGCTGAGTTTGCATTTAAATCCACAGCCATTAAAATGCCAGTTTTTTTTTAAAAACAGCGTTAGCCGACCGTGTTAGCATTGCCAACTTGGAAGTATCACCGCTGGATTTTGTCATTTCTGATGTGTGATGTCTCTGGAGCTCAAAGCTTACACGAATGAAACCTGTAGCAGCGCCTCTGTCAGATAAGGAAGATTGTCTGGAAATGTGCATTTGTACTTATTTACCAGTGCTTTATTATTCTTTCTTTTTACCAAGGGGCAACACAAGAAACTGAGACTGTTGTGGAGGTCCCCATTAATAAGATTATAAAGAGATAGTAGTAGTAGTAAAGTAGAACAGAATTCACTGTATGGCTTTCAGTCTTCTACAATAGGCCCTGTTTTTCATTGCCCATCCCTGCTCTTCATCCTTCATTATGTGCTTGCTTTGAATGATAACGCAAGTATTTCAACCTTTAGGAAGTGGCTCAAACCCTTTCCAGCACCTGGAGAAGAGTGCCGTGCTGCAGGAGGTAACATTTCTTTTCAGGATTATTGTAAACAAATTCTGTGCCTACATAAAATGAAAACGTGGACCAAAGAAAAAATGTTCTCTGCACTGAATTGAATGTCTTGTTGTTAACAGGCTCGCATCTTCAATGAGACTCCCATCAACCCACGAAGATGCCTCCACATTCTCACCAAGATTATCTATCTCCTTAACCAGGTAAATGATGTTTGACATAGTAGGCTGTCTGGTATGGTGCTGAGTTGGTGTCATCATTTGCTCTCATTATCATCTCTTTCTTCACTCAGGGAGAGCATTTTGGGACCACAGAGGCCACAGAGGCTTTCTTTGCAATGACCAGGCTTTTTCAGTCTAATGATGTAAGAGATAACCCCCCCCCCCGGTTTCATTTGTTCTCTAGTTACATTTATGTGCCATTTTTGCTCAAACCTGTAGCATGTTCATGTTGAGATTATTTGGGTTTATTCTATTTCTCTCCTAGCAAACCCTGAGGAGAATGTGCTACCTAACTATCAAGGAGATGGCCAACATCTCTGAAGATGTCATCATTGTCACTAGCAGGTTTGTGTCAAGATATGAAATTGATTTCATGATTACTTTTATGTAAATACCCATTTCTCATTTAAAAATGAAATAAGAGTAAGTGCACCTGTTATCCAGTAATACTAAAACAAATGGAATACCCAACGGTATAAAATCCATATCTGTAGCTGCTTGAACTGCAAAGAAAATTACTTTTGCAATATTTCCCCCTTTCCCTTTGAGATTTCGGTCTTTCTGGTTATTTCTTGTGTGGTATTTTATAGCTTGACCAAAGACATGACTGGAAAGGAAGATGTATACAGAGGACCTGCCATCAGAGCTCTGTGCAGGATTACAGACGTGAGTGCTGCTTAACTTTTTTCCTCTTCCTGTTCCATTAATTCCTTCCACTATCATTTGGACCTTGTCATCCCATTCATTCACCTTTTATGTTCTCAAGTTAAGACAGTGAAGCATCTTTATGGATTTTTCTGTCTTCCCCACAGACGACCATGCTGCAGGCCATTGAAAGGTACATGAAGCAGGCTATTGTTGACAAGGTGCCCAGTGTGTCCAGTTCAGCTCTGGTCTCCTCACTGGTAAGAATAGGCTCACTTGCCTCTTTCAGTGTTAATTCAAGTAGCATTTTTTTGGTGTTTTTTCACGATTCATCAGATTTTTGTTAATTGTCTTCTTTGTGGTGGACACTAATGTCTTTTCTGCTTCAATTCTTAGCATATGGTGAAGATGAGCTACGATGTGGTGAAGCGCTGGGTGAATGAAGCCCAGGAGGCAGCGTCCAGTGACAATATCATGGTCCAGGTGGGAAGGAGACAAAAAAATTATGCTTTCTAGTTGGGTTTGCTTTAATTGGGTAACTTGGAAAATACATGAATTATTCCTAGGTAGGAATTAATTAAAGTATCTGGTTATTTGTGCTTTGTTTTCTAGTACCATGCCCTCGGCCTGTTGTATCACCTCAGGAAGAATGATCGCCTCGCTGTGACCAAAATGCTCAACAAGTTCACCAAGTCTGGTCTCAAGTCTCCCTTTGCCTACTGCATGCTCATCCGGATTGCCAGCAAATTGCTGGATGAGACAGAGGGAGGGTGAGTAGATTTGCAGCAACTTGATACACAAGAGTTATATGGATACATTTAAACGCAGGTTTGATGTCGCGTTTCCCTGATTCTATCCTTTTATTTACAGTCATGACAGCCCCTTGTTTGACTTCATCGAGAGCTGCCTGAGGAACAAGAATGAGATGGTGGTGTATGAGGCTGCTTCTGCTATTGTTCATATGCCCAATTGTACTGCCAGGGAGCTGGCCCCAGCTGTGTCAGGTTACTAGTTTACTTGTATGATATTCATAAATTTATATTGTAAATGAGCATTTTTTTTTCTCTTATTACATAAATCTAATTTTACACATGTTTCCTGCAGTGTTGCAGCTCTTCTGCAGCTCTCCTAAAGCTGCATTGAGATACGCTGCAGTCAGGACCCTCAATAAGGTACAGCTACACTCTCCCTTCCTCCAATACGTGGGTTGTTTTGTAATGTTTAGACATTAACAACATAAAAATAGTAAATTTTTCCTTTCTATCCATTAGGTGGCCATGAAGCATCCATCGGCCGTGACTGCGTGCAATTTGGACCTTGAGAACCTGATCACCGATTCAAACCGCAGCATTGCCACACTGGCCATCACAACTCTTCTCAAGACTGGCAGTGAGAGCAGCGTGGATCGGCTGATGAAGCAAATTTCCTCTTTTGTCTCAGAGATCTCGGATGAGTTCAAGGTCAGGCATTTTTGTTGTTTAAAATTACCTAAATATGATAAATCAATAAATCTAAATACAAGGTACAGGTGGCTTGGGGCGTCTGTGGCTCAGATATACCAAGGTCTGAGGAGGAATCCCTGAGTTCTTGAGTCTGCATGTCAAAGTATCTTTTGTAATATCTCCAGAACATTTTACAGTCATGCATTACCTGCAAATTCCATCCATCATTGTCTCGTCTTTGTTCAAACATCCAAAATAAGCTCAAACTTTTGGTTTAAACGTGGACAGTTTACTGATTTCTTTCTCCGATACCTCCATGTTTGTTTATCTACGTCTTCCTGCATGCTTATCCCTGCTAATCTCACTCGAAAGAAAATCTCAACAGCTCAGCAGCACCATCTGGTGGACTGATTAAGCAGTTGATGTTATCATTTTGGTACCCAAAGTTCCACTTGTATTTGCAATTTATAAAATAATATTTCAATATTCAGTGTCCCTGTATTGATACAATATTGCCACACAAAATATCACCTTATGTGTTTCAATTTTCCCCCCATTCTTAATAAATATCCTTTAATAGAAAAATCTGTTGTAAACAGGGCGTTGAGAGCAGTCTTATATGAGCAGTTTAGCTCATAGGAAGGAGCTGCACATGTGCTTATATCATTCTTTGAAATTTTGTCAGTGTGTAATATGATGAGTAAATGTGGAATGTGAAAGTGCAGGATTAGATGATTTGTTAAAAGTTGCTGAATGGTCTTTAAAGAATACATGAGGGTGTTGATTGGTTATTGACAGCAGATGACTAATTGTAATTGACCTCCACAGTGGGAAAAATCGAGTTTAGTTTTAATAAAATGAATCTTAATGTGAATGTGTGTTTTTTATTTTAGGTGGTGGTGGTGCAGGCCATCAGTGCCCTCTGTCAGAAGTATCCCAGGAAGCACAGCGTCATGATGAACTTCTTGTCCAACATGCTCAGAGATGATGTAAGTTATTTAACTCATTATCGTCTGCATTTTCCAGTTCTTTGAGAAAATATTTAGTATGTGGGTTTCTTAAGTGGGACATGTTTATAGATACAGATACAGTCTTTACATATACATTGTTGCAAAGTATATGTAGTATTATTTTTGAAGTGTGTGGATCCACTTCTACTGCCACAAATAGAAGGGTAACAACTGTGTTGGGTGGAGAAATGATTCATTACATGAACAAGTGAAATGAGATATTACGTCAGCTTATTCTCATCACCCACGGTGGCCATCTCTTCTCTTCCTGCAGGGTGGCTTCGACTACAAGCGGGCCATCGTGGATTGCATCATCAGCATCATTGAGGAGAACCCCGAGAGCAAAGAGACGGGCTTAGCCCATCTGTGTGAGTTCATTGAGGACTGCGAGCACACGGTACTCGCCACAAAGATCCTGCACCTACTGGGCAAAGAGGGCCCACGCACCCCACAGCCCTCAAAGTACATTCGCTTTATTTTCAACAGAGTGGTGCTGGAGAGCGAGGCAGTCCGTGCAGGTAAGAACGAGTAGGAGAGCGTGCAGCTCAGAACCTTGACTTTAGATCTTTATCATCCATTGCCAGACACTGATGCCAGCACTCCCTTTACTTTGGCAACGTCAATAAAATCTCTTCCAACTTAATGAACGAAAACATTTGTTTGTGTCTTGTTCCACTTTTAGCTGCTGTCAGCGCTTTGGCTAAATTTGGAGCTCAGAATGATGATCTGCTGCCAAGTGTCCTGGTTCTTTTGCAGAGGTATTAATTTGTGTGTGTGTGTGTGTGTGTGCGTGTGCGCGTGCGCGTGTGTGTGTGTGTGCAGTTATGAAAGGACACAGTGGATAAACTGTTTCAGTGCAGTGTAATTTATAAATGGGTCTGTTTGTACAGGTGCATGATGGACAGTGATGATGAGGTGCGTGACAGAGCTACTTTCTATATGAATGTGCTCCAGCAGAAGCAGAAGGCTCTGAATGCTGCCTACATCTTCAACGGTAAATCACGGTTGCTTTTCAAAATGCATCAACTACACATGTTAAGATCCATCTTAAGCACTCAGCACGGGATGCATTAAGTCTCCTCATGTGTGTTTCAGGACTCTCTGTTTCCATCCCTGGTTTGGAGAAGTCTCTCCACCAGTACACCTTGGAGCCCTCAGAGAAACCTTTTGATATGAAAACCGTCCCTCTGGCCACCGCTCCTATTACAGAGCAGAAAACTGGTACAATAACAGATTTTTAACATTTTACTTATTGTTTCAACTGAGAAAGTGTCGTGTTCTGGAATCGGGTTAATAAGGAATTTTGGTCCTTTTAGAAATCGCCCCAGTCGCTACAAGCAAGCTGCCAGAAAAGCTGGCCCCATCGCGCCAGGATATTTATCAGGGTAAGACTCTAAACACCTTCTGTCTTTTGCCATGATTCGAGATGTGCGTTCATGTTGGTCATCATTCAGATAAAAGGATTAAAATACCTGCTTCATCTCTTTCTGTTGAAACTATTTGACAGAACAACTGTCAGCCATCCCAGAGTTCCAAGGTCTCGGCCCACTCTTCAAGTCCTCCGAGCCGGTGCAGCTGACGGAGGCGGAGACGGAATACGTCGTGCGCTGCATCAAACACACGTTTGCCAGACACATGGTGTTCCAGTTCGACTGTACGAACACTCTGAACGACCAGTTGCTGCAGAAGGTACTCGCCGTTTTCTCCGTTCAGTTTCACAATCATTTAAATTAAAAATGTATTTTTAAACACATCAACAAATAAACGTCATGTTTGATTCTTGATTCTAGGTGGTAGTACAGATGGAGCCGTCAGAGGCCTATGAGGTGATACACTACGTTCCCGCCCCTAGTCTCCCATATAGTCAGCCTGGTTCTTGCTACACTTTGGTCCGCCTTCCCGATGACGACCCCACAGCAGGTAGGAACATTTCAAACCTCAGCAGACACATCTGCTGCTGCCCAGCGCAGGATTTGGTGGATTTATGCCTCCTGTTTGTTTGCAGTGTCTTGTACGTTCAGCTGTACTATGAAGTATCTCGTGAGAGACTGCGACCCCAACACGGGAGAGCCTGACGATGACGGTTATGACGACGAATATGTGGTATGTACTCGCACAATGTCTAAGTATTTATAGGTGAATGGATTACATTTTTATAAAATCAAACTAAACCTCTCCCATCTCTGCTATCTTTGGGCCGTTCCTTAGTTGGAGGATCTAGAGGTAACTGTTGCAGATCACATCCAGAAGGTCCTCAAACCAAACTTTGGAGCAGCGTGGGAAGAAGTAGGAGACGAATTTGAGAAGGAAGAAACCTTTGCCCTGGCATCTGTACGAACTCTAGATGGTACGCGCAATTGGAACTTTATGCTGGAGTTAAACATTTATTTACCTGATATGTACAGGATGCATTAACGGACCTGAATTGTTGTGATTCTGTGGGTTTCGTGTGCAGAGGCAGTGGGTAACATCATCAACTTCCTGGGAATGCAGCCTTGTGAGCGTTCAGACAAAGTTCCTGAAAACAAGAACTCACACGTCCTCTTCCTTGCTGGTGAGTGCAACTTTGTAGCTTCTACTATAAAATGCTTTTGGAAGCCAATTGTCAAAATTATACATATCTCATTCATTTCAGACTTTAGTGGATTCCCTTTTTTCTTGAGGAAATGGCCTGGTTGTCATAGTGCCAGCATTCCAATTAGTAGCTAAACCTGCTCTGTCTACAGAGTGAAAACTCTCTCCCCTCTCTCCCCTCAGGTGTGTTCCGTGGAGGTCACGACACACTGGTTCGGGCTCGGCTCGCGCTGGCTGACGGCGTCACCATGCAGGTGACGGTTCGTAGTGGGGAAGAGACCGTTGTCGATGTCATCTTGGCCTCGGTGGGGTAAAATGGTCACTGTACAGCTTTGTGCCAACCTTTCATCCCTGCTCAACCAACTGAAACGTCACACAGTTCACAGATCTGAAATTATATTAATGAATGTTTTATTACTTGTAGTGTATAAACTAAAGTGTTTCTTGCTTTTTCTTTATATTTTCTGTTGGTCACGTTTCCTCATCTGTCAACTCTACAATAAATCACAACTGTCAACGTGCTGTATGTAAAACACTTCCTTTTTTTTTTTTATAAAACTAATTTTATTTGAAGAAAAGCTGATATTTAGTCACTGACATCAAGAGAAATGTAGAAAATTATATCAAAATCCGTTCAGAATACAGCTGAGAGCAAGACAGACAACACGAAATGAATCAAAACCCACATCATCTCAGTGATGACACACCCTAACATCACTTCAAATTACATTATTGTACTTCCTCACTCAACTCCACCTAGTTAAATACAATCATTTTTGCCCACACTTTCCATCATCATGGCAGTGATGAACATTTCAGGGATTGGTGCTGGTAAATTAGCTCTGATCAAATCTCACACTGATGCGGCACTGGTTACAATCAGAACAGCTCTCTGCACCACTTCAATGTCGCGACCGTTGGTACAGCACTGTTAATCCAGTAGGTTTTATACTTGCATTTGGTTTCCTTTCAAAAAGAATGAATAAAATTGAAATATGCATTTAAGAAGCCAGTGGGGTCTTCCAGCTGAGGGTAATGACTGATGTGTTCATCCAAAATTGTGATTGTTGACCTCTGGACTAGTTTCCTGCAGAAAAAAAAAAGACTATTTCAGGTAAACGTCACATAAAGGCCACAAATAGTGGGCGAACACTTGGAATGAAATATTGAGACTATATGTTTTATGGACGGCGTGGAGGCTAAACTCTTTGAACACTCAAGACTGCAGAACTGAGCTCCTGAGAAGGGCCTTCAATGATGGATGACAGGTCACAACTTCTACTAAGATGAGATTCCCAGATTCCCCTCTAGGCTTTCCTCCTTTTTAGCTGTCAAAGTACTTTGCAAACTCAGTGTATTCAATGTAACGCCAGTTGGAGGGTGGGGTGGGGGTGGGGTTAATCACTTGATAGGGTTACTCACTGGTAAAGACGGATGAACTGGGGATGGGGGTTGACTGGGTCCAAGGGTCCATAGATCATGTGCACTGAAACACAAGGAAGAGGGTGAGCAACAAAAAACCAGACGGAGGAACGATGAGAAATGGAGTGAAGTTAAACAGCATATACTGCAGTTAGTTTTG
>VOQJ01029662.1:5763-16336 GCA_015052665.1 Apistogramma diplotaenia
TGCACCCAATGGGAGTGGCCCTCCAGTTTCATTGTACAGCTGTATAATGACAATAAAGGCTATTCTATTCTATTCTATTCTATTCTATTCTATTCTATTCTATTCTATTCTATTCTATTCTATTCTATTCTAAGTAATGACATCTATCATCACCTGTAATGTGGCCAAACTTAGTAACGTGATGTTTTACATCCAACCCTCCATTTATTTTCTTAGCCTTAGAATTTAGGTCAGAATTTAAAAAAACTAACTTTCAGACCTTTATTTTGGAAAACAAAACACTTTTTGCTTCATGTTACATTAGAATGATAACTGGTGTATTTAGAGACACAAATCTGCAATGAGGGTTGATGAGGACGCTTCGATTTATAATCACATCATTAAAAAGATGCTGTTGGTGGACCTGTGCTGAAGAATATGCGATAATGGAGAGTTTATTTTGCTTTCTTGTACAGTTTGACAATGTGGTCTACCTGGTCTACACACGTTAAATGGCCTGCTTTTTGTACACTGGATCTGCCATGACGGTGGTCTGCTCTATGCAGGAAACACAAAGGAGGGAAATTACATTAATATTTGAAATAATGGAGCCATGTGGTCATTAGGCTGGTCTCCTCTGCTTCCATAGCGATACATTAAGCCAAGACAAGCTCCATGTATTTTACATGGTCCTGTCAACGCACAAGATAGATCTTGCAGTATAATGATGTTCTCTTACATGGGTTTCCAGGTTTAAAGGAAGAAGGAAAGAATAAAGGAGGACAGGAGCTTGTGTGTGTGTGTGTGTGTGTGTGTGTGTGAGTATGGTTCTATGTAGACAGCAGACTGGTGCTTGTCCCCTGGTCACACTGCTGACCTGATTTGCCTTCTTAAAGCCTCAGTCAACTGTCTAAGGGTGTGCATACTTGTACACAAGCTTATACTGCTCCCATTATGCCAGCATACACACTTGTACATGGCACAGAAGCAGTCTGGTGACCCCAACTCACCTGTCACCTTAATCAAGATTTTGGAACAAATCCCCCATGTGGCACTGTCTGAGCCAGGGAAGTGCGTGAGTCGCAGCCCAACATCACCGGACATCGTGCCAGTTGACCGTAATGTTATTATCGTATGTGACGAAGGAAACGGGAGGAAGTTCAGTGACGTCCAGGCGATTAACGGATAGTAGGTCTCGGGGATCAAAGTTTAATGGGTCCTTCGAACCAACAATTCTCATATGCAGATCGCAAACATACCTCAGCCATATTTAACGTGTCACGCAGCCAAGATGGATTTGAAGAAATCTGGTGCACATTTCACAGCCCAACCACAGAAACTCAGCTAAAGCTCGGAGTATTTTAGGCATCGGCAGATGGTAGAAAGACAAAGGGCTTTTCTTTTCCTTTTTCTTTTTTTCCTTGATGAAGCATAAATCTTTTTGTGAGAGGACCCTACAGTGTTAATGGGTAATGTAGTCTTTGTGGGAGTGACTTTTCCTCTTTAGCACTTTGTAAAATATGAAATATTCCTTAAATCCAACCTCAAGATTGTGAATAGTATTTTTATTTACATTTTACAGTCAACTCCCTTCCTTACTTCTCTTTGTGTCCTAGAATATCCTTGCCCCGGTCTGACAAGGTTGTGTCAGGCAATGTCCTCAGAGGAGCTATTGATTTCCCCTCCAACCTCTCATCTCTCCTGCTTGTTTGCAACACAGGCAGGCGATCACACACGAGCTTTTTGCTGGGTAAAAAGCAGCGATGCTCTTTTAGCACTCTTTTTTTTTGAGCACTTATCAAAAAGTAGCATTCTGTCCAAATGTCATGTATTTGGCTTTTAAAACAATTTATGCCAAATGAAAGAGGAATTGGAAATGGGAAATTTTGATTTTCAATTATTAGAAAAGCTTTACACATTTTACGAGGGGAATAAACCAATTTGCTTCAAAGCTTGCAGTGACATTTGTGTGGTAAACATCTGTTTACTAAAACTTCACAGAATTCTGGATGCTTTGTGTAAATATTAGTTTAAAATGTGCTTTTTCAAATTTGTCTTCAGACTGCATCAAATATGACAATGGACGAAGCTCACGGTTCACACACAGTGAGGAAAGACCGCTAGAAATTGTTTTTTTTTTGAAATGTCACGATTTTATGTCCATTTGTTGCAGTCATAAATATAAAAATGAAAGATTGAAATTCAAAATATGAATTATTTTGAATGCCCTTTAGGCAATTTAAAATAGCCCTTTGATAAGCAGCCCACAATCAGACCTACGCTTTTTCATTTTTGACAAACTCACCATGATTAATCAACTGCAGACTAAGAATGATTATCTTTTTAGCTTTGCATGTCAAGGCTTTGAATATATTAGATGGCAAATGAGCCGTTGGTTCAACTTGTTAGGTGTCACAGAAATGTGCAGGTGTGAAGACCTGAGCGCCTTTAACAAATGTGCCTATTTAGCTAAAAAATCCCCCAGAAGAAAAGAGTTTTTTGCAGCTCTGACATCATTACCCAAATTCTAAAAAATATACACTGGCACAAATTATTGCCTGTAGGCAGCTACAATCTAAAATATTCCCCCATATTGACTTAGTCCAAAAACTAGGAACAATATATTCCTGTTTTGGTGATTGAACGCTACCCCATATTTCACCCTGCTCCATAAACTTGGCCTGTTTTCATAAAGAAAGGGTTTTGCTAATGTGATTGCTGTGGTCATGGGCCTGCACTGATCTTCTTTTTATGAGGGAAAATGAGGTCTGATTGTTGGAAGCGCGTCTTGTGTCGAGGTCCCACAGCTAGATAGACAGACATACCGACTGGCCGAGAGTAGTGAATGAGTGGCAGTGTGCCAAAGCCAATAAGAGGCAGCAGTGGGAGCCAGGGGGAGGGGAAACACTCATGTATTATTCATAATTATTCGAATAATCCCCAGACAGTTTAGTGTGATGGTCTGTGTGAGTACTCAAGTGTGTGACAGTGATTTTAGGAAAAAAATAATAAATTGCCCTTCCTCTTTTGGAGGTTAGCTGCTAGAACCGTCTCGTGATATATGCTCAGTTTATTTTCAACAGTCTGGAAACAACCACAACAATATTTAGCTTTCACCCGCCGGCTGTATCACCGTGTTTAGCTAATCCTTGTAGCAGGTTGTTACTGTACTGGAATTTTGTTCTGTAGGTTAAAATTATGCTAAATTTAGCTCTCAAGATTTTTAGCTTCTGTTTGAAACTTTGATCTGGTTTCTTGAGGAGCTCAGTTTGGAACTGTTATTCCTTATAGAAACAATTTACCTTCCTTTATATTTTAGCCTTTTAGGGGAAAACTTGCATAGACTGGACCTCATTGTTTTAAACCTAGCAGTTAGACACAGTAGATGGGACTAAGAATCAATATTTGATTTTCTGATTTATGGAGCTCACTATATTATGTGCAGAAAAATCCCTTGTGGGTAATAAAGCATCTTTCACTTCGGTAATAAATAGGTGTCATCTTAGAAACTAGTAGCTACTGTATACACCTATACAGTATCAGTGAGTGTATACTCACAGAGAAAAAGCAACAAACATACATGAGCTACAGCTACTATCCTGCAGGTTAGTGTAAACCACCTTACAGCAGTGAGCAGCTCAGAAACATCTCCATATGTTGTAGAAATTAAAAAAATATCAATGCCACAACACCTACCAGCTCTTTACTGACCCAGCTAGTGTCAGATTTAGGGTCTGAAAACATCCACTGTGTTTCATAATGATCACCTTCCTATGGTCCCATATATAATCAAACAACATGTGGTTTCTTTTCATAAAATAAATGTGTGTGCGTGCAAATGTTGGTCCAATGACACATCACATAATCATTAATATGCTACCATGGAGAACTGAAATAGCAGTCATCTACTGGGGTGACTGTGGAGTCAGTGTTCCCACTGCTTCTCAAAAGTGAGGCCAACCAACAGGCCAATCTAAAAATGCACATGTGTTATATAACTTTAATAGTGCTTCTGTTTTACTTCAAGCTGCAGACAAATGAGCAAAGGAGAAGTAGACAGAAAGAGAGGAAGGCAAACATGACGAGGCCTCAGCTCCATTGTCATGCTAAGCTGGGGTCAGTTTTTGGATAACCACAGTCCCATCTCAGACTTTCAGATCAGGCCTCTTGTTAACACGGACTGCCATTATCATAATCAACAAGCACAGCTCTTGCCGCTGGTCTGCAATCAGTTAAATCAAGGACTCTTTACAGGAGGGAGACGGGAGCGGGTGCACATTACACTGCAGGATTACACTTAGTTCCTGTCAGCACATGTTCCCATTTTACATTACAGCATGTATGACACGTAAGTAAAGTGAACAGAAATGCAGTACATCATAGCATATCTCATAGGATGCACAAATCCTCACTCCTTATTAGCTTGAATTGTAAACCATCCGCACCACTACTTTACTTACAGAAAACTGAACTGATATAAAACCTGTTAACAACCAAAGAGGTTTTATTAATGTTTATGATTGTTCTTGGGTATTATTTCAATTAAATTAAATTAAATTTTATTTATACAGCGCCAAATCACAACAAATAGTCGCCTCAAGGTGCTTTTTATTGTAAAGTAAAGACCTTACAATAATTACAGAATAAACCCAACAATCAAAACGACCCCCTATGAGCAAGCACTTGGCGACAGTGGAAAGGAAAAACTCCCTTTTAACAGGAAGAACCAGGCTCAGGGAGGGGCAGTCATCTGCTGCGACCGGTTGGTGCTGAGGAGAGAGAGACAGGACAAAAGGCATGCTGTGGAAGAGAGAGAGGGATTATTAATAAGTAATGAGATTTCAGAGATTTGTGTCTCTTTATTTTAAAGGTCGAGAGACACCATCAATGGGATGACATGTTTAATGATTACGCCAAACTTACCCACTGTAGTTGAGCTTGAAGAATATTCATGACACATTCATATTAGGCTCAAAACAGTAAATGTGATTTGCTGATAGTATACAAATAACACTAACGAGTTCCTTTAACCTCTTAACATCCCCAAGGTCACTCATATTCAATTTGGACTAAACAGACAACTAAAACTAACAACATTGTTTCTTCTAAAGTCTTTTTCTCACACCTTCTCTCATCTTTTAGTTAGCTAAGATAATGCTGATGTGAAGCTGCCATTAAAAAAGACATTTCTAGCTTCACCTCTGCACCGAAATGATATAAGTGACTCAGCGATAATTAATGAGAGCAGTAATTAACGCTGATAAAGACTCCACCGTGTTCGCGACAGGTGTCATTCTAATCTTTGACACGTCGAATAGTGTCACCACTGTCATCACTTTTGTGCTTTTGATCACAATACAAGTTTCTCACCTATTGTGTCATTGACATTGAGCTGACTTCATTTAAGGACAATCAGACTTCAGCAACAACAACTGGTGAATGAGTCCCATCACCAGGACTCACGCTGTGTGGCTTCAGTACCAATATCACTTTTAAATATCCTTTGCCATCACTGTCCCAGCTCAGGCCTATTATAGAGCATGTTGACAGGTTCATTTGAAAGTGTGGTGTCCTTTAATTTACACATGGGACTGTACAGCCACTTTTCATTTCACAAGCACTGATACACATCCCATCTCCACGTATAAATGTGTTGCTATAAGTGTAGCTAGTGTCTATATGTTTGTCTATATGTCTGCTCTCAATGCAAGTGACCTTTAATGACTTAAGGGGATCCCAGGAAGGCTTTCCCAGACACCCTGACCTTTCAGCCCAGACAGGGCAAAGGGGCGGCGTCATTTGTGTGCGTTTGTGTGCGGGCAAGATGGAGGAGACATGGAAGGTGTCTGAATGTGTTTATAATAAATTAACTCCTTAATATTCAGAGCATGAAAGGAAATACAGACCCTACCCGATTAGTTACCAGCAGATGCATCAATAGAGAAGAAAATAATATAGACATCCCTTAGCCCTCTGAGCTTAACCATCATTGAGAGTAAGGGCTGTTATCAATGATGAGTAAGACCTCAGAGGGATAAGAGTTTAACAAACAGAGTTTCTCAAGTTAACGTGGCTCAAGGTTTCCAAATTTTTCATGCACAAGGTCTTCTTATGCATGCTTCACTCATGACCTTGGAAACACTTGAAAATATTTTCATCCAAAATGGTACAAATTTTAGAGCGGCAAAGAAAGCACTTCAAAGACCAGGTCCAATAATCTGCTTTTCTTAAAGAATTTTTGCCTGCTTGGAACCAAATATGTTAACAGAAAAACATTAAAGCCAATATGTATCACACTTTCTTTGAAATAGAAATCTCGTTTCTGAAAATTCGTGTTAGCTGGGTAAAAAACAGTCCCAAACCTCTTCCATACTGAAAACCTCAGTATGATTGTTGGTTCTCATAAAGAAGGAATGCATATGTTTTGAAGCCAAACAGTGTTGTTACCATGTCATGTCACATCAAATGTCGTATGAGTCTAGAGGCTAAACAATAGACAATGTATTGCTGTCACGTGTCTATGCATTCAGTTTGCAAGTCTGCATGTTTTTGGCAGGTCTCGCTTGCCTTAAAATGAGTTGGGGGAGGGCCAACTTCAGCGCTCACCGTTGCTCCCTCCCTCCTCTGTCTCTCCCTTTCTTCCTCTGTGTGAAATGCCTCAAGCATCCACGGCGGTGAACTGTCTCTAATCGATTTGTCTGTGAAGGCGAAGCGTCACACTCAGAGTACCACAATGCAATTCTTGCTCTCTCTTAGTGACATTGCGCCCCCACGCCAAACACCTAAGGGAGCCTGAGCGACACAGAGGCTCGTCTGCTGGGCTAAAGAATGGGGAGACACTTAAGTTCACCACAACAACAACACAGTGTAACTGATCTAATGGGCAAGAGTGGATATAACAACATTATACAGTATATACAACATTGTCTGTATTTATCACCGTCATATTGGCTGTAGTTATTGTTATGTATTACACTGCATCTTTAACAATCTGTGGGTGGTGATGGTTATATGAACCATTTTTACTGCTAATACTGTGCCTAAGAAGTAAAATGCTAATTAAAAGCATAATACAAATGAAAGGTGGAAGCAATGGGAAATACGTTTTCTCATTTCAGCCAAACAGAAACATTTGTCCTCTGGCTTTGGGGTATGCTAAGGTCAATCAGTAATTACAACACCCGTGTACCAGCTCTTTAGCCAAGTGTTACCTCAACACACTGGTGCTAATCTATGTTGGTACCATGCTGAGTTACACAAAGCCAACACTGACCTGCTGTGTACAGTCTGACCTAGCATCTGTATGCTTCTGTTTGTGGCCACCTGCTGTGTGAGTGTGTGCATGTGCAAATAGACAAAGGGCTGTCAATGCTAGTGCGCACAGTAAGTGTTTGTGTGTCGTAAATACATAGTGGGCAATCTCTCCCATTTCACAGCAATGTCACAGATGGGGCAGAAATGAAATTATGATATTAATTCCGAGTTGACCTTAAAACATGTAAAAATAAATAAAATACAGTTTAAATTTCTCCTTATAAGACATTCTACCACACACGCATAGACATTTCTCATTTACTGCATTCATGGCACAGTTTCGCAGGGTCCAAAGGGATACATGGATAACCAGCAGATCAAAATTCATTACATTCAGTGTTGGATCTCTGCAGCTGGTGGACATGGAGGAAATCCACAGGTTGTAAGTCCTTTTGCAATAGTGAGAGTAAACATAACGCTAACTTAAAAAATGTAGAAATCATATTCTATTCTCAGAACTTTCATTGGGATGCAGGAAAACCTTGCAATGTCTTGCTAAAGAGTTAGCTTTGTTAGATATAACATTAACTAAAGACAGATGCACTGTTATTTATGTTTTCATGTTATTATAATCCATTCAGTATATATTCATCCACCATGTTGTTTGGTTTAAGGGGAAGTCAAGTTGGCACTTCCAGTACAAATAATAGCCACAGCATTATAGATTATGTGATAGCTTATGTTCATTGGATATCTTTTGTCCACTCACTCCCAACTGATCGTGGCAGATGACTGCCCCTCCCTGAGCCTGGTTCTGCTGAGGTTTCTTCCTGTTAAGTGGAAGTTTTTCCTTCCCACTGTCACCAAGTGCTCATAGGGGGTTGTTTTGACTGTTGGGTTTTCTCTATAATTATTGTAGGGTTTTTATCTTACAAAATAAGGTTGGCCTTATTTTGGCCTTGAGATGACTGTTTGTTGATTTCTGGTTCTATATAAATAAAATTGCTTTAAAAAAAAGAATTTTTCAAGAGTGATTCAATGAGAATTTCTTTTGCAATTATCAGGGGAAATTAACAGGATATATAAATAAACAGAAACCTCCAACAATGGAAGAATTTGAGGATGTTAAAAGGTTGCTTGACTGCTTAACTTTTGACTTTTTTAAAATTTCTGCCATAAGGCTGCAAAAGAAAAGTATCCTGGATATGGTGCGAGAGGGAAAATGACCATGCAGAGAAAGAAAAGAGAATTGCATACTTGAGAGCAGGGTCGCAGACCTGGAACAGTACACCAGGATGAATGACGTGATTATCACGGGGCTCAACATAAAACCCCGGTCATACGCTCGGGCCGTGAGTGCAGAGAGGTGCCGGGGGAACAACAGGTGACTGCTTTCATGCAGGCGAAAGGCATAAAGCTGGATTGTGATAACATCAAAGCATGCCACCCTCTGCCCAAGAAAAACGCTGCCGACCGACTGGCGGCCATCTTGAGATTTGTTAACGGGAAGCATAAGAATACACTCCTGAAAGAAGGAAGAAAACTAAAAGGATCGAACGTATATGAATGAACATCTAACCAAACACAACGCCGATACAGCAAAGAAAGCACAATATCTACAGAAACTGGGAAAAATTCAAAATACTTGGACTTCAAACTTAAACGGAACACCCAAGGAAGCTAAGGTGCTGGTCATCAGGAGTATTGAGGATCTGGAAAAGTATCAATGAAGGTATATAACCAAGGAAAACAACCAACGTGGCCCACAAGGAGCAGAACGAAAAATAAATGACAGTCATCGAGATACCAAGGAAAACTAAACATAGGCATAGACATGAGCATAACATACCCAGTCATGACACTAGAAAATAATACAACAACTGGAAATCACACAATGATGACTCGATGATTGCAGATTGTGAGACCCTGGATTAATTTAAAAGCACTAATCACAACTTGCACTTCATAGATCAGGAAATTGATCCAGAACTGAACTTTTTTAACATCGATAACACCTGTTATCAACAAAACTATTACAACTGACTGCAAACTGTCCATGATCCAAAGGATCAGACTTTGAAATAGTTGAAATAAATTATATGAACAAAAAGAACAAGAAGGGGAGGGGTGGCTTTATTTGTGGAAAAAAACCCCTAAATGACAGTGGAACACAAGGATCAAATATTGAAATATTTAATCATTGGGGTGTGAGGGTGAAGGTGAACTCGGCACATTAACAGTAATGGAAGGTTAACCATGGGGTAGGGATTAATACGTATGCATTTACTTCTTCCTTCTCCTTTTCGAGCATTGAGATTTTATGTGATTTTGCTCACACGTATCATGGGGTGTGGGTGTATTGGTATATATGTATGTCTGTGTGTATATGATGTGTTAACATTTGTATGTTGTTTGGTATATGTTTTATAATAAAGAGAAACAAGAAAATACGAGACCCACAAACAAAGCAGCAAATTCCATGAAAAACCCATTTGTTAGAAGGTGTTCAGCATAAACGTGGATCAAACACTGTGCTGTGCCTCAGACTGAAGCTAATAGCACTTGTATCTAGGAAAATATAATAAAAATAATAAACATTGATTAACTTTCTTTCATTAAATGCCAAACAACAAAAAACTAACAAAAAACAAAAACAAATTAAAAAAACCCTCATAATCAAAAATATGTCAAATATCTTTCTATGAAGAAAAAGACATGTTCTGAAAGATAAACAAGGTTTGAGGAAAATCTTTTTAGGACATTAAAAGATTTGGAAATATAATTTTTTTGTACTATGAAATGTTTATTAATTTATTTTCTGTTAATTTAAATATGTTATTTGCTATAATAGCATTTGTTCATATTTTTTTATTAAATCGATTACAGTTAAGCAAATTAGAGTCGAAATTATATTTTATCCTTTAGTTTTATTCACAGAGGCCCACCAGGTCTCCATCCATCCATCCATCCATCTTCTTCCGCTTATCCGGGGCCGGGTCGCGGGGGCAGCAGCCTAAGCAGAGAAGCCCAGACCTCCCTCTCACCAGCTACCTCCACCAGCTCATCCGGAGGGACTCCAAGGCGTTCCCAGGCCAGCCGAGAGATATAATCCCTCCAGCGTGTCCTGGGTCTGCCCCGGGGCCGCCTCCCAGTGGGACGTGCCCGGAACACCTCACCCAAGAGGCGCCCAGGAGGCATCCTAGTCAGATGCCCGAACCACCTCAACTGGCTCCTTTCGATGTGGAGGAGCAGCGGCTCTACTCTGAGCCCCTCCCGGATGGCTGCACTCCTCACCCGATCTCTAAGGGAGAGGCCAGCCACCCTTCGGAGGAAGCTCATT
>VOQJ01029670.1:15933-26328 GCA_015052665.1 Apistogramma diplotaenia
CCCCCCCCCCCCCCCCCACACACACACACACACGTGACACATAGGAGAGCTTTTGTCTGTGTGTTTATTTTTTATGCAACTCTGAATCAGACAAATCTTCATTTCCTTCTGTGAGTCAACCAAAACATTATCTGAGACAGACGCCAACCAAACGAACGAAAGTTGTTTTTCTGTCACGCACTACTAATGACTTGTGTTGCAAACTTTAATCCCAGGGAAAACCCACGTGATAAGCTGTTAATAAAAGTAGTTATTTAAGTCATCCCATACCTTTGTCCGTGTATGAGAGTGTGTTTACAGTCATCATAATGTCTGCCTGTTTTCAACCAGTGCCTGCAAGCATTGACGATTAAACCACAGCTTTGCATTAATCGCCTCGTGGGATAACTTGGAAAACTCTGCTTGATCAATCGAAGTTGAACTTTTCCACAACTCACCATCAGTGATACACCACACACTCATGAATGTGATTAAAACTGTGAATAATGAAGTACATCTGAGTCCACCTGAAGCCAATATAATAAATGCAAATAGAAATTTTGAGGATTTTCCCACAGGTTTCATTATGAAGTGACTATATGTGAAACATGTAGACCAACATGTGGGCTTTTGAAGCACCCTGCAGGCAGCTCCTCCCTAAATCCCATTAAGAAACAACAAGCCAAAGCCTATATGAAGACAAATAGCACTCAGGCCTTGGGGAGTGAGGGGTAATGTGACTTAAAGCCCTGTGATGTGGATTGTCACATGTGTGAGAGTGGTCACTCTGAATGTAAGGAGCAGACCGTCCTGTCGGAGTTTATTTTCACACAGTGCTGATAATTAGATAGACATGGCCATGTTAACACTTAATGGTATGCATCCCCACCCGCGGTGAATTCTTAACAAGGAGCTATCAAAGAGCTGAATAACTGTGATCTTTGGCCCTCGTCTGTCTCCTAGAACAAAGAAAAGCAGTTGCAGAGGGAAATTTGATGTGAAAAAAAGGATTTAGTCAATCAATCAATCAGTCAAATTAATAATTAAGTCTTCCAGGCTCACACAACCCTTATTGCTTCCCTTAAAGTTCTGAAATACAAAGAGAAGTAAGATTCAAGCTTTTTCTCTCATCCTATCTTAACAGTTAGATGACTTGGATCGATTACCACGCAGCACTATTTTATACACTGTGATTATTTAATGAATCTTTAATTAGCTAACTTTAGGATGCGTATCAGCCCTGTGGCTTTGGCGTCCTATGGAGACTGCTGATCACAGTCATACTGAAAAGTTCAGTCACTTCAGTGTATTGAGTGGGAAAATGTTTTATTAATCTCTGAACTCATCTTTAAAAGCTGTATTGAATACTTTTACTTTATTTTTTTGGCCTTTTTCGGTCAGGAAGAATAAGCCATAAATAACATGGATACATTAACCTTTTAAGTTGATGTGATCAGTTGGAAGTCATCACATTTTACAATGTGGCTCAATATAGCATATAGTACAAAACAGCATTTCAGTGTCCAGGGTTCATATTTCTTTTAGCTCTCATTTTTGGTCTCCTCCAACTGCAGAGGGAAATGCCGAGCTTGTCAGCAGTGGAATGCTGCACCACATACAGTACCAGTCAAAGTCTGGACTCACCTTCTCACTCAGTGTTTTACATAGTAAATTAATACTGAAGTCATCCAGACTATGAAGGAACACATAAGGAATCATGTAACGAACTTTAAAGTGCAAAACAAACCAAAATATGTTTTAAATTTCAGATTCTTCAAAATTGGCACCTTTTGCTATGATTACAGCTTTGCTCATTTTTGGCATTTTCAATAAGCTTTCATAAGGTTCTCACCTCAAATGGTCTTGAAGGAGTTCCCAGAGGTGCTGGGTTCTAATCACCTGATCTAAACTAGGTTGAGATCAGGTGATTGTGGAGGCCAGGTCATCTGACGCAACACTTACATAGCCTGGAGGTGTGTTTGGGGTCATTATTCTGCTGAAGAAGAAATGATGGCCCCACTAAGCACAGATCAGATGGGCTGGCACCTCCCTGCAGAGTGCTGCAGCAGCCATGCTGGTTAAGTGTGCTTTGGATTTTGAATAAATTGCCAACAGTGCCACGAGCAAAGCACCCCCACACCATCCCACTTCCTCCTCCATACTTCACGGTTGGAACTACACATGCAGGAGCCATTCTCTTCCTCTTGTTGTTCTTCCATAGAAGTGGCTTCGTTGCAGGAATTCAACCATGAAGTCCAGACTCACACAGTCTTCTCTGAACAGTGGATGTTGAGATGTGTGCTGCTTGTGCTCTGTGAAGCATTTAGGTGGGCTCTTACTGTAACTGTAGTGCTGTTGTGGTTTCTGAGGCAGGTAACTGCGATGAACTTATCCTGAGCAACAGAGGTAACGCTTGGTCTGCCTTTCCTGGGGTGGTTCTGATGAGAGCCGGCGTCATCGTATCGTTTGATGGTCTTTGCGACTGCACTTGAGGACACTTTCAAAGCTCTTGAAATTTTTCAGATTCACTGGCCTCCATTTCTTAAAGTAATGACAGACTGTTGTTTTTCTTTACTTAGTTGAGTCGTTCTTGCGATAATATGGAGTCTAGTCAAACAGGGCTTCTCACTGTATACCTCTTCACAAGACACCTGAAGATCTCAAACACATTAAGAGGGCAAGATTCAAGTTGTTAGAAGAGATCGCGGTAAGTTAAGGATATGGATGATGACCAAATTATGATGATTTACCACCTGCACTGCTACTCTGACACTTGCATCGCTTCAGCATCTTGCCGGAGGATTCTTTGGCATGCGGACTGGAACAGCCAGGAATCAAATGCAGTTTGCTTGTCATGTCATGACTTCAGTTCTGCACGGGTTTGCCGTGCAAACACTTTATTGCAACACTTGTGTTTTAATTTAGTTTAGCAATCGCAAGCAGATGTTCCAGATGTGTCACAATCTCACCCAGTGCTCCTCAATAAATATTTCCACTTTCCACTGAGAAAACCCTCAGCTATGTGTAGCAATTGATCAGGACTTATTTTAATATATTTCTTGGTTTGCATTGCCAATACTTTTAACCCACAGATTTCAGCTTTTACTGTAACTTCAACTGAGGGTCCCAGATTCATATTGACCCTCACAATCCTTTGTCCTCCAGTTAAAGCGTTGTCCTCTGAGTTTAGCATCTACGGCAACGTAATAAGACATATAGGGGATGGGTCTCTAATCTTCACTTCTGCTCCTGTGAGAGTTACAGAGGACTAATGAATATGTCTGCAATCATCAAGCTAATTAATGACAGCGAAGTCTCCTCTAACATTTTCACCCAGTGGAGACATTTCAAGGCTCTAATTTCAAAAGGAGGAAAGTGTTGCATCAAAATGTTATTACTTGCTTCTGATGTGCTGTTTATAGCCTCGTGACCTTGATTGCTTTATTTTCATAATGCACTCATTCTCTGTGGTAATGTGTGTGCTTTAATTTATAAACTCAAATGGTGAAAGATGCCCATTCATCATTTTTTACTTTTTAAAAGACATTGTGTGGTTAGACTTCAAAGTTCAGCCACGACTGTGACATAAAAATCTGCAGCCACTATATTTATGTGTTGGTGTCCATGAAAATGAAAGAAATGGCACCTCGGCTGACTAGATCACTTAAAATGCAGCAGCACAGAAAAATTTGAGATGAAACTTATCATGCCTTTGTTTCCAAACAATCCCTTTTAGGTCAGGATTACACCAGAGTTATACTTTATGCATCTGCCAGCACGCCAGTATAAGAAAGACAAATATCACCAGTGTTGTGGTTATTACTAAAAGAAAAAAAAATCACAATCCATCATAATTCACAGGTTAGTGTAATGTGTGAAGTACAGAAAAGAAAGTGATGAAGTTTCTCGTCATTGGTTGGCTGAATTACACAAATGAATGGGAGCCAGTGAGACATTAACAGTCATACCCCAGACAAATGCATCTCATTCACTGCCAAATGAAGATATGTGAGTTCAGGGGTGTTATCACTACATGAGCAGTAGTAACCATGGCCTTAAAAAGCAATCATAGCAGTCCCTGAATTACTGACGCTAGCATGATGATGAAAGAAAGGCCCCAACCACACCCTGCATCATCACGTGTACCAACATCATGATTATTCTCATCTCACAGCATTTTTAATGGATTAATTACAAGTTTATGAGAATGCACCAGTTTATTTGAAAACAGTGTATATTTATCAGTACAATATCATTTTTTCTATTAAATAACTAAAAAATTACTTTAATGGTTTGATTAGTAAATGCAATATGATTTCTGAATTTCATACGCCACATTATAATTTAATACTGCTTTACAGAGTAATGTGATTACAGTAGTGGGTTACATTAGAAATGGTTACCACAATATATTTATTTATTTATTTGCATTGCTAACTAATGATACCATGGCCCCAGTCCTTACCTCAACTACAACTCTTTTTTTTTATAGCAACATAACAGTTTAAAATACCCGGACAAGAACACTGAAACATGCCAGTATAAGTAATAAATATTTTCTTCATTCACTGAATATGAATTGAAACTAGCATCTGAGCCCATAAACTCACCCAGAAAAGTTTCACTGAGAACAGAGAGCGCTGGAGCCAGTGGCTGTTTTCACATGCTAAGCCTTTCTGCAACCACAGAAGTCACCCCCTGTTGGCCATTTGAATGACTGGTAGTTTAAAGCACTTGGGCAAGGATTAGGCACTTAGGCTGACATTTCATTGTACATCTTTAGATGCAGCCTGCAAGAGGCTCTTATTTTGAGGGGGGCTGGAGCCTATCCCAGCTGGCGTGGGGCGAGAGGCAGGGTACACCCTTTACAGGTCGCCAGCCTGTCGCCGGGCCAACACAGAGACAGACAAGCACGTTCACACCTATGGGCAATTTAGAGTGACTAATTAACCTAACCCTAGTACAGTAAGTGCATGTCTTTGGACTGTGGGAGGAAACCCACGCAGACACGGGGAGAACATGCAAGCTCCACACAGAGGGAGGGAGGCCAAGGTGCTATCAATGTTATTCTCTGTGAGGCAGCAGTACCCACCACACCACCGTGCTTAACTGAAGCCATCATTGAAATTTCAGGATTTACTTAATAAATCTAATTATTAAAGAAAATAATATAAATGGGTTATGAATAAGTACTTTAAAAAATGTCCATCTTCAAAAGTTGATCAACATCTGAATTGTTAAACTGTCTCCACAACATGTTCTTGATCAAGGAGAAATAGTTTGACCAAATAGTATTAAGCTGATCTTTTTATTTGGCAGGCTGCTTTAAGTCTTTCAAAGATATACTTGGCATAGTTCAGCAGCTTGACACTTTATAACATTTCCAAATGAATGAAAATTGTTTATAAACATAGTTTGAAACTAATGACACGTTTCCAAGAACATTTTTTCAAGCTTCTGCCTTGATTTAATTCATCTGGTCTATCAATGATTGGTGCCAGTAGTGCTATAGTCACTGTAGAATCTCACACTCTACATTTCTTTGTTTGAAAGCCAGTATTTTGTGCTTTGTTGTCTTTTCAAATGTAGTTTTTCAGATAAAAGCCCAGTTACCATTTCAGCACAATTTGCTCTGTAAAATTATCATAATTTATACAAAAAACAAGTAGAACTGATAGGAGGAAACACACAGACACAATAGGTGCTTATTAGTGGATTTTAAATAAGATTAACAATTTTTGCACATCATTCACACCATTAGAAAGGATGATTAATCACAGGACTGTGACTGGACACCAATGATGTCACACAGTGACATTAATGATGGCTGTGTTCTTTTTAGGCAAAGCGTATTACTTCATGTGGCGAGTAAATCTGTGTTCGCAGAAACAGGCCTATAAATACTGTGTGGAGTTGGAAGCGTCTCTCTGTCAGCCCTGCACTTTCCACAAATTATTTTGTTTTCACACTAATCCATGAAAGTAGTAATAAACTGCACTTTTATTCACTGCTGTGAATGTCTCAGACCACACAATCAGAAACAATCAGCATGTGGGGGACCATACCAACTATACCATTTTGAGTTGCTTCAATTAAATTATCAATGTGTTCATCCTCTCTTTCCTAACACATCACCCAGTCCATATCAGTATAGATATCCAGCATGATTTGTTCCTTTGTTGTTGAGCAGTCTAATAAATCCCATAAAATTCTTCCTATTTAAATCTTCAACAAAATACATTTAAATCATTGCGGCTGTCGCTTTTATGTTGTTACAGGAAGTGATGTGAAAAATGATGTACATACATATACACACTCCCTGCTCTCTCAAACATTAATGAATGATTAATGATCCATCTATTGATGTCTGAGGCTATTTATATATTCTAAATAGATATGTAGCTCCAAATTCAGTAGAAGCACCTAATATGAAGGAGTTCTTGGCCTGTGACAGATGTTATTGGCACCATACTGTGAAGATATCAAATATGAGCATGTAAGGGTTAAATGAACACCAACTATACTATTCTTTAAAAAATCGTGAGCTCAAAAGATGACTTACTTTTCCTGCAGTGAGATGGATTGTCCAGTGGGGGGCAGCAGACCTACACTCATCCATGTGACATTTTGTGCTTTAGAGTGGAGGTGAGCAGGAGGCTGTGCACTGAATTATGGATTACGTTTAATTTATTTGTCGTCATTTTACACAACAAGAAGGGACTCACATAGTATATAATCACTTCTGCATGACTGTAATTTAATTTGTGGTATTTTTAGTGTACAGATTCAGAAAGAGCAGCAAACATTCCTAAATGCAGCAAAGAGAAGATTTTTGTTTGACATCTTGCTGGACAGGAATCCACTACTGTCCAGAGGGAATGAACACAAAGGACTGCTGTCTTTTGAAAAAAATGCCACCATTGTCACCAATAAAGCCAGAATAGTCTGGGGGAAAGCGATAGGGCCATTGAATCTGTGACATACAACTTTGTAGCTGATCACAAAATGAAACAGAAGAGAGCATGAGGATATGTAATGGAGGACAAAAAACAGAAAGGAATGGGAAGAAGAAAAAAACAGGGTAACAAAGAGGGAGGAGACACAGGGTCTTTCATGCAGACCACAAAGACGGGCTTTCATGTGTGGAATTGGCCATCATTAATAATACATACAACTCTATCCAGTTGAGTACAGCTGACTGCTGGGGGTTAAAGTTTCAGGATGAGAGTCACAGTAGACCATCGTCATCACGGAAAGGAGCCTGACATTCTCACTTCCTCGCTGGAGCTGATGGGGAAGCTCGTATTAATGAGAAATGCTGCGAGCGAGTGTGTTCCTTCCATGGTTTGGAGTTTGAGAGTTGCCTCGAGAGACTGCGGCAGCGGTGAAAATATTCTCGTCATAAACGGATGTCATTCTGGGGAACGCGAAGGCTACGGTTCAGCGTTGTGGCCAAAAAGAAGCTGCTGAATCCCAACAGCAATACAATTAGTGCCGCCGCAAACACAGAGGGAGCAATTCATCTGTTAAAATAAGAGGCACTATTCCTCTAAGCTGCTCCAAGCACACACACACACACACTCAATAAGCACAAATAAAGCACTGCATTTCACTTTGCCTCCCACCATTGCAGGATGTGTTCAAACATCATTCCAGACACGTCCACACTATGAGAAAATATTTGTGTGTCAAAGCACGTGTGATTGTTTTCTTTATCATTTCATCTCTAATAGCCAAATGCCACAGACTAGCTTTTCTTTTTCTTTTGGTTTTTAAATGAATGATTTGACATTTTGGAGCAGTATTTTCTTTTTCATTGAGGGTCAGAGACAAATCAATACCACTTTTTATGCCTTCGGTGTTCAGCTGGTAGATTAGTTTGTCCGCTAATTGCAGGGTTCATCCTATAAAAAAAGGCTAAAAAGTGCCATTTAACAAAGGAAGCCTTTCAGTTAGCACGTTGTTAAGTTTGCAGTTTGAAGACAGAAAGAGTTTCTGTTCAAAAGCAAAAAAGCAAAGCGATTGGTGAATCATATCAGGACCACAACAGCTTTTAATCAGCTCGGAAACACACGCTTATAGAGTTTTAAAAAAAGAATTAAATTTATGTAAAAACAAACCAGCCAAACAGTTGGTTATACTTTGTACATTTGGCCCAACCACATCTGCAGGCCGTGGCAAATTAATCAACAAGACCAGAAGTGTCAAACTCATTTTGCACTGTGGGCCACATGCAGCTCACGTTAGTCTTCAGTGGGCCAGACTGGAAAAAACCCCTCTGTACACAAATTCAACTGCATTTTAAATCCTGGAGATATCTTAATATAAGAAAAAAGCTGTATGTAAGGTTTTTTACAACAGAGTCATCTGTCAGGTTGACCTTAAATTGTGAGAAATGTGTAAAACTACAGAAAAAGTTCTGGTAGTCCTTTGTCCAGACTGTCCTGTAATTATAGAAATCAGGAAACAGAAAATGTCCTTTTTTAAAAATTTTGTTTTACTGTGAAGCCATCGCAAAGAAAATTTCTACAGTAGTGACAAAAACAGGGATTCCATCATCCAGCGGGCCGGATCAGAGTCTTTGAGGAGCCGGTTCTGACCCCCGGGCCTTATGTTTGACACCTCTGAACAACACCAAACATACAAAGGCATGTGACCATAATTAAAAGATTTCTCAGAAATGATAATCTGAAAGTGTTGGTGGAATCTGCACCTGTTCAACTTGCCTGCTTTGTTAAACCGGATTCTTCTCTCCATGTTTGAAGCTGTCATTACTAGCATGCTTAACGAGCTAGTAAATGTTTCTTGCGTCACACATGTTGCCTGACGTGGTTAGCAGGAGAAACTCATCTGTTAACGATGATAAATCGGAGTGCTGTCAATAGCAGAACATTTCCACATTGTGGTTTATTCACACCAACCTGCTGCAAGCTGCTGGACTCAGCTTGTCAAAGGGTCACAGTCAGTGCTATGAGAACACCTGTTACTTCACTCGTTTATTTTACAGATGCCATCAACAGGGACTGGTCAGATCAAAAAGGTGTTCTCATGATATTTAATGAATATTATCCCCTTAACTAATTACCATAAACACCATAAACACTTAACTAATCACCAAAACTATCTTGAATTCAGTTGCAACATCCATCCATCCTCTTCCACTTATCCTTTTCAGGGTCACGGGGGGGCTGGAGCCTGTCCCAGCTGTCATAGTGCGAGAGGCAGGGAACACCCTGTACAGGTCGCCAGTCTGTTGGTTTCCGTAGCAACATATCTGTTTAAATAGTTTATTAAATGACTTATTGTTTAAGTCTTTCACTAAAGTTAAATTGTTGCCACGAGCCATCGTTCACAATACCAGCACTCTGAAAGTGAAGTCACTAACCGAAATTCAGCCTTCAGTGATCTGATTGCCTTCTGTGCTCTTCCTGTTGTCACGTTTATAATCCCTTCTATAAAAAAATTCAATAGAAACACAAATGAGCCAGAAAAAGAGGACATGTGGTCACAAACATGTATCGTGCTGCAATCAGTGTTCTATGTCGCAAAAAAATGAGTGAACTTATTTTAAACATAAAAAGAATCAGTCCTGTTGACAGAGGCCTACACTACATATGGCTGGGGGGGGGGGGTGTGACTTAATTTAATATGTATCTATGGAAATGACCTTAAACCTGCTGCCCGCCCGTAAACCTGAGAGACCAGCAGGCGTGACTCAGCGCGTAGGCACCCACTGCTGTCCTCAGCTGGATCAATATTCATTTGATCAGCGAGTTTGTGTGCTGCGAGATTAGCCGGCCAAAACTACACGCAGAGGCTCCGAGGCCACTTTTACTCCCACAAAGGTTTCTGTTCGGACCGGCCTGTGAATAAACCGCATTGACGATCACTCACTCACTGCTGCAGTGCTTTGGCTAAACTTAGCAGGGAATCCAGGACAAGTGGATCACCTTACACACACACACACACACACGCGCAAGCATATACACACATACACATTAATACAGAGAAAATCACAGACAGAGAAAACAAAAGTTTGCTCAGGAAGCTGTGGGGTGATGCCTTTTTCTGCCCTCGGCTGTCATTTTAATCAACAGTAGTTTCACTCTTGCAATTCTCTTAAATGATGCACGACTCCTTTTTAAAGCTCATCACTTCCACTTATTTTTCACTACATCCCCTTTTCATTTCCCTCTGTGAAACAGTCCACTGAGACACAACCTTGTTCTTGTCCGGCAAGACAGCCACCTCAGACAAGATATTAACAGGACACCTGTGTGTGTGTATAGGTGTGTGTAGGTGTGTGTGCGCATGTGTGTGTTGCCATTGTTCACCTTGCGTAAACCCAGACCATTAATCATTAGCAGACATTTGGTGGCCACTACACTCTCATACTGGCACCGCAAGAAGCCTACA
>VOQJ01029676.1:7308-25582 GCA_015052665.1 Apistogramma diplotaenia
CCTTCTGTACCGTCTCTCCCCCTCTTCCCCCCCCCCCCCTCTCTCTCTCTCTCTCACACACACACACACACACACACACACTCTGCACCTCGATCGTTCCCTCAGCTGAAAAAGGCACAAGCTGGCTGGCCTGCAGTAACCTAAGGCAAACACTTTCCCGGGACCATCTGGAAATCATCTCGCCCGCAGAGCTAGCGAAAGTACAGAGCAGAAGCTACGTTTACAACTCGGTGATAACAACTGGTCGACTCGAACTGCACGATTGAACAAGTCACGCACCGTTGCCTGTTCATAATATGTCATAAGGCATTCTGCTGTAATTATTTCTATTTTTGCAATTTTGGTGCAACTGTAATCCTTTTCTCTAAAACAAAGAACACTGTGGAGATGTTCGCAGCAGTGACTGTGCATCAATTAAGCTGCACGTCAGTGTGTTATGACCTGCAATATGTTGTTGTGATGTGCACGATTCTGATATGGGTTTGAATCATGCATAAAAAAAAAAGGCCACTTGAAAAATTAGATCTCAGCCTGTGTGTGTTTTTATTGGCAAACATCCAGATTCTGGAGTGTCAGCATAACTTACTAGTTTTGTCTGCTGAGTGCTGTATGTAAAACATTTAGTGAATTGTTAATGTGGAGCTCCTAGTTTCCTCAATGTAATCACTGTAGTGAAAAAATGATGTCATTAGCGGCAATTGTTTGCAACGGCTCTTTTGCAAATTTCTCTCTTTCTCGCCTTTTTCTCTCTTCTTACTCTCATTTCTCCTTTGTCATCGGCACTGCCTCAGCAGTGGGTTGTGTTCTCACAGGTAATATCGATAGATAGTGTCACTGGCACTTGGGCGCTACTTACATTTTCCAGTCTGGGTCATTTTGCAAGCTTCTGACAAAGGCAACGAGCTAGGACGAGCGACACGATGTGTGAATCGATATGCTGAAGGTGAGCAATGGAAGTAATATTGAATGATAATAAGACAGGAAAAGAAGAGACATGAGCCATGACGAAACGATGGAAGAAGGAGGTTCGGTTGTTAGCACGTATCTGAATAAGATGCATAAAAGGTCAGAAGAGGTGCAGGACAAAGGTGCCCACTCAAAGTGGGCAACGTAACGTGGTCCGAAAAAGCGGCAGAGCTGTGAGGATGCTGTCACTCCTCGCCTATTTGTGTTCTCTGCTTTGCTCCCAGAGAGCAAGTTCTCTCATGACAATCACAGTGAAACATCTTGACAGCCGGAGGCACAAGGATAGGCGTTGAGGAAACCTGCAAGGGAAAAGAGAATAGGGCAATGATCCGTGTATGCGTGTGTGTGTGTGTGTGTCCTGTGATAATGGTGTGCGAGAGCAGGAAACACACAGTGCCTGTTTTTGCTGCAGGGGTTCCTGGAAGTCAGCCGCCCAGCGTGATCGGCGACATACATAAACACACATGCACGCACACACATACACACACAGGATACCTCGCCTCTGAAAGGGAAAAACATGCTGCGTCTGATACATGTGGACACAGACAAGCAGACTTCCTGCATTTTCCCACCTACTGGGCGGCCACCTGTAACACACACACACACACCCTCAAACTCTTACAAACAAACACACTCACACACACATACACGGGGACAAAGACAGAATGAGGCTGAGAGTTGACAGTAAACAAGTGCTATTCAATTTCCATCTATTAACTGGCATTTGATCAACAACGCCTGAGGACGAGCAACCTAATCAACATCATTAACATAACTGCTGACGGAAGCAAGAGCATAAAAGGAAGAGAAGCGTTTTTAAAAGGTGGCTGACGTATTTGGATCATTCACATAAACAGGTCAAGGGTGAGGGGTGAATATTGGTGACGTGTTTTACAATCAAAGGATAATTCCACCAAATGTTTCTGCAATGACATTTCTCACTGAGCATGTGCTTAAAGAATGTAAAGAGAAAAAAATTCACCTGAGAATAAATACATGAACATATATTAATGATAAGCTAAACATCCTATCGAGAAAAAAAAAAAAGTTCTGGTAGCGGCTGATCTCCCCTTCAAGGGCATCTTCTCAGGCATGTTTTGATGGCTTCCAGTGGGATTGCTATTCCAGATTCCAGTTTCTGCCTCATGATGCATGCTTCTCTACTGAGCCAAAGCAGTGATCTTTCAGATTCATTTTCCATTTGAATAACAGGATGAAGTCAGTCTGACAGGTAGGATGTCACCCAAAAACAAATCAATTTTATTTTTCTTTGCCTGAGAGAGGAGTTCAAATTTAAGCCAGGTAACAGTTTTAATTATCATAGGCCTGTTTCTAGATTTTTTAAAATCTTATCTTATATATGAATCTGAGTTTGTACTGTATGCATGTACTGTATGTAATAAATGCATGTATGTTGTTTCTCTGGAGCCTGAAAAAAGGCAAATTGACTTCATCTACGAGGATTCTTCAGGTCTAAAATCCAGATGGTGGCGAATCCCAGGTATTCAAATCCTGGTAGTGCTTCCCTGTTTGCTGAAACTGGTTACTGGGATGTGGAATGTCATCTCTCTAATGGGGAAGGAGCCAAGCTAGGGCATAAGGCTGAGAGATATTAGCTAGATACAGAATTAACCATGTTAAAATGACAGTACAGAGAAACAGAATGTCTATTGACGGCCCTTACTGCCAGTGTCATGTTTTATATAACAATGACCAATTAAGTCTCTTGTATTGGTAACAGGGTTGCTTTAAAACAACACATGCAAATGGACTACAGTCCAGTTTGGCACGATTCAAGAAATCAGACGCAGCACTGATTAAACTCAGAGACTAGGAGAGATTGAAATTGTGTTCACTTCTGAATAGCGAAATTCCTCTGCAGATTGGATTGTTGTGAACAATTCTTTTACAAGAGAAATATGGAGTTCACAAGCAAGTAAATTCTGTTTCAGAGTCATGTCCAAGGTAACAGTAACTTTTAGAGTTGTCTGCGACTGATTCAGCATGGTGTGAATATTTGATGAATCTGCCATAGCAAAAAAAAAAAGAAAAGAAAAAGGTGGCATTGATGGAAGCAGGGAGCGCCAACTTGTCAAGGAAAAAACAAAACAAAACACGGCTTTTACTGAATGCCCTTGCGAGTTTAATTGGTTGGAATGTGCCCATTAAACCAGTCAGGGATTTTGTTAACGGCCTCAAAAATTAATATCTGAAATATTTGGGGACATTTTGCTTAACCTTAAATATTCTTAACATATTGCATGACTCCTTCATTCCATTATTTAGATACCACTAAAAAAAATTTAGCCAACACAGTCATATTTCCTTTATGACACGACATACGCATTATTGTTCAATTCAAAATATAACTGGATGACGCTAAATTAAATTTAAGCCTCCTTTGATAGAGAATGGAAGTGCATCGTGCGAGAGAGAAGAACAGAGACAGAGCTGCATAATGGGATATCAGCTGCAGTGCAGCATCTTATGCAGTTACAGTGTCTAGAGAGGGATCTTACACACTCACTGGGGTATTATGGAATTCAACCCACCTTCTGGCTCAAAGCGAGGAGCAGAATTAAGTGGGCGAAAGCTGACAACCTCGCTTTCTTTCATGAGACTGTAAATGAGAGTCTCGAACTTCTACAGAAGACTATCTAAATATCCCGGCAGCACGCAGACATGCATGGCGCTAACTTTCAAATCACGTAGCAGTTAGTGACACTTTATTGTGTCATGGTTTATTACAGGACAAATCTTGTGTTCAATGAAGAAGTGATAGTAGCAAATAAAATCATCCCACACAGTGTTGGCTAGTGCTTTCTTTTTTGGCAGGTTGTGGAACCAACAGACCCGATATTTGAAGATTTTTTTGAGTTGTCTTGCACCCCTGGGTGTCTTTATGGTGAATCTAAAGGGGCCTCCTCAATTGAATACAAAGAAATTGCTCCCACGGTACCTCGCAGGTACCGTTAAGCCTCGTCTGAGAATCTATGTGAGGCTTGCAGACTCGGTCACAGTCTGGTGATATGATGACTCTGGAGTTGGAGCAGGCAGGAAACTAGTCAATTGAGGTAAAGCCTGGGAATGAGAGACGCTCAGAAAGTCATTTAACCCACTTCACTCGTTTCCTGCCTGCCCTAACTCCTGAGTCTGCAATCCTCGTCCATGTTCTAACTACCCTCTAACCAGAACCCCAGATACCCCAGAGCTGCTAGCCACCAGCCGATTAGCTTCCTATTCCTTAATCCCTAAGAGCCAGCCTTTCAGCAGTGCACCTAGACATAATAGCCCTCACGAGAAGCAAGCGTGAAGGATGACGACTGTCCTGCTCCACTGTCAGCTGATATTTTTTTCTTTTTTTGGAATCTCTTTCATGGTTGACCCACGTTAAGCTGAGTAGGCTGAGGTTTCCCCTGCTCCTAAGTCATAATTGATAGAAGTTTGCACTGTTTCTGACTCTGGGTTTGTCTGGTCAGTTCCTATTGGACTTTAAATTGCCTTCAGTGGTGTTGACCTTAGCCTGCTTCACTACCTCAATTGTAAGCCTTTGTGTCTCTTTGTTTAGCATAAATAACTTAACTGCACTAGTTGTTTTCCCCTAGAGCTGGTTACCAGTGTACACCAATCCCCAAGATGGCAGATACATACTTCAGCTGGGGATCTTTTGAGTGTCTATACAGGAGTTTTTCCAAGTGCATTTGATCTGAACATGTGAAAAGATTACATCTCCATGCTTGCTTGCCACCACATGTCCTCTGTCTTTGCATCCATCTCCTCCTCCTCTTGTCACTACTGTGTTCCCTCTGGTTGTGGAAAATAAAAACACGAGTTGACAGACAAGAAGAAGAGAGACAAGACGATGTTCTGTTGGTTTCCTCATCGGTGGGTCTGACAGAAAGTCTGTTTTCTTTTTTTTTTTTTTGAAGTGAGCAAAACCTCTGAAAGTTTAGACTAGATTTTACTCTGGGGAAGATGGAGTGAATTAATTTGCCAAGACAGAACCATATTTTAACAACTGGAAATGTGCTCGGTGACACCTTTACAGCACATCCCATGAGAATATTCCTCCTGCACAGGCTAAAAGAGAAACCAGACACCGATCCTTAGGATTTTACATGCACCATAACTCAAAAACTATGCATTAATAGTTTATGGACATGTAGACATAAATTATCCAGACGATACTAACATACTTAAAGTTTTCAATAACAAAGAAGTAATTCATTGCTAAAAATGCATTTCATGTGTTTCCATGTTGATGAAATTTAAGCCCTGCAGTTTTAAAGCCTCATTGGTTGTTGCACATGCATTCGTATTTCTTCTTCTTCTGAAAAATAGATGTTGCCACTCTTAAAAACAATTACAATGTAGCACACACTGAAAAATAACATCAAATCCAGTTCCAACTGTTTAGCAGGATCCAAGCTGCTGCTAGCAGAACACCGTGGAGAACAGCAGCTTCTGTACAGGCAAAGCTGGAAGAAACCTACATCTGGAAAGCTGCTTCGCTACTATAGTTACACTCACTGATGCCTACATCATTAATACAGGAACCCACACAGACGGATTGGTTGTATGTGGACATGCAAATCTAACCTGATCTTTTGCAGTTAGTAGTGTGGACAATAGTAAAGATGCATTTTGAAAAACAGCTCTGATTTGCTTACAGGGAGAACAGAGTATCTTTGTTCATGAAGACATTGCTATTTTCCACTTGGATCCCCTGTGAAAAATTTCTTGATTCAGAATTTTTAACTTAATGCATTTTTTTTAATCATAAATAATTGAAAAAATAAAAATCATAATGTGATAAATATTAAAAGCATTACTCTCCAAGATTAATGTTGAAGCTGGGGCAATAACACCTTCACCAGCAGCTGATGCGTCAGTGTCTCGATCACACTTCCTATTCTTGTACTGTCGCACCAAATAACACTTTTGCTGTGGCTTAAATTAATCAAACTTTTAAAAATGTTGACACTGCAAGACAACAACACTCAGTACAGGGACGACAGCCGGAGTATGTAGACAATATACAGTAAATAGTACAACAGTGTACTTATCTGCTAGTGTGTAAGCATGCCTGCATGGTTGTGGTTGTAAATGTATGTACAATCGCCACCAAAGAATATTGTGATTGGCGGTTGTGCTTCTGGCCCCATCCATCATCATCACCCGCCTTGCTATACCTCACTTGCAGACTCGACTTCTCAACTTCCCCCAAATCATCAGCCAGATGGCCCTCTCCAGTGCTTGCTCACTTTACCCACCTGATATGAAGCTATCCGTCATCTGATAACGACCAAGCTTTGGCGGTCCCCCAGCTGGGGCTTCTGCTGCGGCACTGGGCACTGGCGGGAATCAGGGATGGGTGGTAGAGGGGTGGTGCACAGCCTGACTGCCTCTCTGATGGATTAGTGCCAGGTACTGAAGCTGGGGAGGGGCTGGGGTGCTGAAGGGTGTCCCCCTAATAGGATTCACAGTCATCCAGTGGACCATGGAACAGGTGGAAGCAGAGAAATGGACAACGGAGAGAAATAAAGGTGCGTGTGCTGTGATATCAGCACCAGGTGTGGCCTTAACGCCCCCCCCCCCCTTTTAGCTTTTAAATCTCAACGCTGTCATTTTGTACTGTAGTTCAGCTCTGTAGCTAAACAAACCATTGTCGTGAAATAAACTGGTTTTATTTTTGAAATAGTATTTTGTACAAATTTTGGTTCTGACATTAGGATCCCTTCCCCCATCCAAAAAAAAAAAAAAAACCATCCTATAGTGCCAGCTAAGTTTGATGAATGTGTTGTAGAAAGATGATTTATATATTCACTAAAACAAATTGAAAAAGCAGTGGGTTAACAGAAAGACTGCCTGGTTTTTCTATAGCTGCCACGGTAAAAAATGTATTACCCACAGTGCAAATAAGGGAAATTTACCTTTAGCGCACTAAAATGATTGCCATCCACACATTGCACGAAACATGTTTGGCTGTAAATCTTGACTTTTTAAGCAGTTAGATACAATACTTTACTTGTTAATAATATCTCGGTGTTAGGGTGACTGACAAGAGAAAAATGCCTTAATGGCTTATGCTGAGCCTAATTTAGCAGTGTTTCCGACTTTACACATGCCAGTGCACAGCGAGGGAGACAGGCACGACGGATACCGTATACACAAACACACACACTTTTGTGCATTTACAGACATACATTTACATTCTCTCTCTCACTCACAGACACACACACACACACACACGTGCTCGCGGACGGGCATTTCTCATTAGTGAAGTGAGTGTGCTTTAGGCAGGCAGGGTCCCTGCAGCAGTCTTCGGGAGTCAGAGGAGCCATTTGTCAGTGGAAAACAATTAGCGGGGAATGATCCGTTCCATTGGTTTTAATGAGTACAGCCGGGTCACTCTGCTCACAGCAGCAACACGCAAAGGTCATCAGAGGCCGAAAGCAACACACACGCTCACACACACATACACACACACACACACACACACCCAAGTCAAATTCATTGACACAAATACAGAAGCACACACGCCTTCATTCGTTTTCACCAAAGTGCGCACTTTACATTGAAAAGTATCGTGCATACAATCTTAGGCAGCAGCCATGGCATAATGATATATATAATGAGTACATGTTGGAGTGCATGTTAGCTGCAGATGTTACTGCTGTAGGAACACATGGATGAGTCGTACGGTACAGTATGTTTATTTTCCATTTCAAAGGAGAATGATAACACCTAGAAAAGCACTTTCCTGGGAATGCGGGAATGTTGATTACACAGCTGATGGTGATAGATGATACACTACACTCTGATCGAGGATATAAGGAGCAGAGGATCTCGACATCTTGGAAAATTGGAGGATGTTAGAAACTCTATTTCTCATTCATTAGACTGCTTAATGGTTGTTGAGAACTAGCCCGGTGCAAAAATAATGAGCTTCAATTTGTTTTTCTTCAGGTCAGGTATGATTGGCAAACATACATGGAACAATATCCATATTTGGGTCAATTACTTAACCCCAAGCACATTAATAACAGACAGATGACTGCCTCTTAAATTCAATGTGGCAGCATGGATTTATGTTACAGGCAAACGACAGTCACAATGCTGCACACTCACGTAGAGTGTATCAGTGAAACAGCCAGCTGTAGAATATGTCCAGTTTTATATTAGTTATACTTTTTTTTTTATTTTACATCTGAACTTCAAAACAAAACAGATTAAAATATAAAATTAGCCAATAAGCCAAGACTAAACAAATAAAACATTTCTAAATAAACAAAACAAAACTGAATTTTAAAATGGCAATAAAATATTAAAATTCTGTCTGCCAGACATACAGATTATAACAATTTCTCGGTATGAAAGATTTCCTGTCTCTGTCCTTTTGGCAGCAGAGCTGAATCGGTCGGTTAGAGAAGGCCCTCTGCTGTCTGTGCTGTAAGTGGTGCAGAGGGTGGTCAGGATTATCCTTGGTGGATAACAATGTGTTCAGTGACCTCCTCTCCACCACAGCTTCAAAAGTGTCCAGTTTGCAGCTAGTCACAGAGCCAGCCCTGCTGATCAGTTTATTCAGTCTGCTGGTGTCACCGGCTCCAGTGCTGCTCCCCCCACCCCACCCCGGCAGGCCACAGCAAAACACACTAGGCTCTCATCTTGCTTAGGAAATAAGAGTCTCCTCATCCCCTTCTTGCATATGGCCTCTGTACTGTTCTAATAGTTAAGGAGCTTGTACGACATCCTGTCCTAGAATAATCTCAAGCCGCGTAGTTCTCCTGAAGTCAGTCACCATCTCTCTGGTCTAATTCACATTAAAAAGGCAGATGATTTCTTACAGATCACTCAACAAAGTCATCCACCAAAATCATCCACCACATCACCATCTTTTTTTCGTTAGGTGTTGATTTAACAGGAATGCTAATATAATATTTGAAACATGAGAAAGATTAAGATCTTAATCTCAATCTTACGGTACTCCTCCTGAACATCACTCATTCTGCTAAATCAACACCTATGGAAAAAAGTGAATCAACACGACAGACAGCACTCTGCACCACCATAGTGAAAATAACACATGACAGATGGAGCACCGTTTCTTTTATGGAGAAATGATGTTCCATCTTTCCACATTAAAATCATTGCCAAGGCGCAACAAAACCATTCAGGCAACACGTAGTAGCTCGAAACCCAAGATGCTTTACTTTGGTTTTCCTTTAATTTATCACCTGTCTCAGTATATCTGTGTAGTTGCCACAATGGATAAAGTATGTATTTCATTAAAATCCAAAGGGGGCCATAAAAATATTTTTAATTTGATAAATGATCTTGGATGTCTCCATCTCCTCTGCCCTCTACAGCATAAACCAACCACAGTTTACAGCCACTTCAAACACACTGGCAAAATGCAAAGTGTTGAAGAGTTATGTATCACATTGCAGGGCTCACGGTGTAATGGGTTTTGCTTGAAAAGAGAGTAAGAGAAATAAAGACCACCGATGGAAACACACCGGGGTTCAAATAGTGTTCACACAGGAAAGGGCTGTCCAACAATATCACCACTTCACTGCCTTTAATGGGCACATTAAGTGAGCAGCAGCTATTTAGCAGAGAGCCCACCTGGTGAAACTGTATCCCCACGCCCCTCCCCCATCCCACTCTAAAACCAGTGGAAAAGACCTCATAATGGTTTGTGAACACAGTGACAAGTAAAAAGGGTCTTTGGTTGGGTGTTAGGGTGTTTAAAATGAGAAGGTCCAGCCAAATGTTGAATCCGTGTAGTCGTCTGTATAGAATGGTAAAGCTTGGCTCAGTGTGGTCAGTTTAAACAAATTACAAAGTCCAGTGATTTTATCAAGAGGCGACTCTTCACAATCATTTACATTTAATTTATTATTTCCTCGCGATGGACTGATTTCATGTTTTTACAGTGTTATCTTGCACACATTGTGCCATAACTTTTTTTTATAGTGACATCTAACAGGCCTGAATCAGCCAAGGACTACAGTCACATGCTTTTGATCACTGCAATGTCGTTATGACACGGTATACAGTAACTGTTTTGCAGTAGTGTGTGGATAAATAGATTTTTTTTTTTTTATGGCTGAAGCAGTTATGGTTCTCTAATTGTGGCCATAGTTCTTGAATACTGAAATTCTTTGGAGGGTGCAAGTTTGCAGATTTGTGATGGGAAACTGCTCTTAGGAGCACGGCTGAGGGATGGCAACACTGTGACCACTGGCTGTGCTAAATATGTGCTCTGAATTGCTGCGTCATTGTCTATTTCTGCTTCTAAATGAAGGAATTTTCTCATCACCACTGGGCTTAGGTACACGTTCATGTCAATTTACAGAGATGTTGTCATCAAAACCCTCAAACACTAAACGAAATAATCCAGCTGCAGCGCTATTATGCCATTGTTACAATAAAGCAAATAGTGTGCATCCTTGTGTCTGTGTTTAGGCTTTGTAAGAATAAGAGCAACAGTAAGATCAAAATATCTAGAATGCTATATTTGAAAGAATACCTCCAGCAAACCTATACACACATTGTACATATAAATTTTAAATTATTATGCTAATTATTAGGTTCAAAGTACCATTATTATTTTCAGTTGATACTTTTAGTTAATTTCTTAAAAACTGAAGCTAAGAATCAAACATACTGCACCTTTAATTAAAACATTGCATTTGAAGGTTAGAAATGAATTGACAATATGAAGCAAGAAAGGAATGGCATTCAAACTGACAGCCTGAAGTGAGTAGACAATGAAACGTCACTGTTCATCTTTTCTGTAAAACAAACTAGGATAAATTGATAATGTCAAATACAGTTTATTATAGTAAATATTTGGAGCATATTTGGAGGGATATGGAAACACATGGATAGCTGAAAACGAAACTACTGGAGCTCATTTTTAAGTCAGTGCCACCTGAGCGCTGGCCCAGGAGGTAGAGCGGTGTGTCTACTAATCAGAAGGCCGGGGGTTTGATCCCTGGCTCACGCAGTCTGCATGTTAGATACTAAACGCTGAGTTGAATGTGCATAAACATTAAGTGTTTATGCATAGAAAAAGCTTCATCCATTTAGTATAAGTGATTGTTGCAGTATCCCTGCTGGCTACAGCTACGCATAACTTGTCTTTCAATTCATTAACACTCTGGAGCCATTAGAAAGTAGCAAGACATTGATTAGGTATACCCTTTTTATATCTAATGCAAAACCCTATGCAGTACTTTACAGAAAAGCAGGGTTTCATTACACTGAACTAATTTCAAACCTCGAGCCATTTATCTCACTCCCCTGTCCATCTCCCCTGCACTGATGAACAAAGCAGAAATGCCAGGAAACTATATTTAAGAAAGATGACAGTTGGAAACGTCTCAGAAGAAAGATTCATTGCTGCTTCTGACAACTGATATTCACACAAATCCAAGCACACAGGCTGCAGTGTCCTCAGTATGGATTTGTTCTCTAGCTTGTTCTCAAGTTTGTTTTGCGTGAAACTTTTTTTTTTTCTCTGCGTGTTCATCTCAGATAGTTCAGATAAGTTGTATTTATCTGTTTTAAATGTCAAGGCTCCCTAACAGAATTGTGAGTGCAAAAAGGATTTAAAATATTTCGTCAATGAAGACGCGCCGCTGCTTGTCTCTCCCTCTTTTGCCCTTGCTCTTTCACTACTTCCTTTCTTGCTCGTGCGCGCACACACACACACACACGCCTGCAAAGTGCAGCAACAAATGAAAGGATGTGTCACGGCAATCGAAGCAATGCAATTAGAAGTGCATGAGAGGTGGAAAGTGCTTTACGGTGATAATGTGGCACAGTAATTAAGGGGAAATATCATGACCCTAGTGCCCACGGCATTTTTAAAAAGAGTCATTTAAGCTCGAGATTACACAGTGATTGTCAAATCAATGGAGAAGAGGGAGGGAGAAGGAATGTGGAAAATGAACCTGTCGTGATGGGGTGCACGGCGCGATGAGAGAGGCAGTTTGAGCATGCACGTGCACGTGACAGCAAATGGACTTGTAGACGTTTAGGTGATTTAACGGATTTAAATCTATAAAAAAAAAAAATCCTGCTTTTTTAATCCAATAACCGTCGACCATCACGTATCCAGCCGAGGGTTTTGAACTTTTGCTTTTCCAGACATGTTTAGTAAATTTGAACAGCTGCGCTTATGGGCATTTAAACATGCATGCGTCACGCAATACGTAAACACTACAGAAGTATTCTGTATGTGTCTTGTGTTGCAGAACGCGCTAATATTTTGACTCTGCCAGGCTACAGTTGCAGAACAACCTCGACGAGGGAGACAAAGGGGAGAAGGGGGAAAAGGTAGACAAAGGGAGCGAGGGAAAATAGAAGGGGAGAGATCTTGGTAATGACAAGCACTTCACAGTCAGATCAGACCTCCCTCCACCCACGCACCCCGATGAGATAATTCTTTCTCCAAATTGCAATCAAAGCTCAGAAAAACACTTGAGGAGCAGGAGCTCTTTCAGCCATTAACTCGCCAGGTCCTGGGGTGCTGCTTTTTAAATATTACATTTCTTTGAATATGTTTTTTTGCATATTGTTTTTTAATTATTAATCCTATTTCCCTTTGTCTTCTTCACCCCACCATTAGCACAGGAATTATTAATATTCAAGCTGAGTAAATGCACTGACAAAAGAATACTGAAAAAGTTTATGCACATAATCACCTGCGGTTTTTTTCCAGCTCTTGCGGGACTTAGACAAAGAGCAATATTTAGAAGATGATTGCAAGTTTGGCCATTTTCATACCACTGTCTCACACCCTAGCCATGCGACACTGTGAAAAGCAGCTAATCATGTGTGCTCATTAGATAGCAGGCAGTGCCAGTGGAACAAAATGCAACCAGTCCAGAAAGCCAGTGTCATTAAGGACAGAGCCAACGGAGCCACTGCAGCAGCATACGCTGGGAAAGTGTATCAAATTAAAGGAAATGCTTATTTCTGTAATCATCTGTATTATTTTGACAGCCTGGTTTCAATTTGGGAGCTCATAGAAAGATTACGCATCATATAACTAATATAATATGACTAGTGTGGCCTCCCATTCCTTGAGGTCATGTGGGTGTGCTGATGAGGAACGTCGAAAAGTGGAAGAATCTTTCCAGAGAGCTGAGACTGAAATGGGGGGTGTTGGAAACGCGGTGTGTGGGGTAAGAGGTAATGGCTGATGTAATGTTTTCATGAATGGTTTGGTAAAATGTGAACAACAGGTCAGTGGCCTTAAATCACTGTATAAATAAACAGTATTCCCTCCGGATTATGCGGCGGACCCATTTCAGCAGTCTTGTGACCCGCCCATAGATCCCCACGCAGGACTTGAAAGACGCTGAATGGCAGCGAAAAGAAAGCTCACTCCTCTGCTGTAGATTTGGTGTCAAGTGGCTCTATTTGTCATAATTATGTGGTTGTAAAAGGAAAGTCTAGAAAAGGTCTAATCAATCTGATTTAATTAAGTGCAGTCAGTCATTTGAAATGAGCAGAATAGAATTAATAAGCACATTGTAAATTTGCATTTAAACCCATGTAATTATACCAATTCAGTGGCCTCACAAGCACACTAATTTTTTTTTTCTTCTTCAAAAGAGCTGAAAAGAGACAGAAACAATTTCTCCTTTTTCTTTTCTGATGATGAATCAATAAGCAGTGAGGGGAAAGCGCCTTAAATAGTAAAAAATTGTACTTCATTATATAAAACCAGGAACACGTCTGCTGTTGGGTTGCTGCCTGTTCGGTTCATATTAATTCTGAGTAGTGAGAATTTTGCACCTTAGCATGTAAGACAATGCACTTTTGAAATGGTAAGTTTGACAGACGTCATTACTTAATGAAATAAAACCTTAATTTGCAAGTTGAAATCAACCTGAAATGTATAGAAATGTGAGAACAAAAACTGATTTCATGAAAGAAAAGACAAAAATCCTTTTGATGAACAACGTGTCTCAACATAAGCAGCAGGTGGAGGGAAGAGGTCCCGATTTGACTCGACCAAGCATTAGTAAGTGGAGGAGACAATGGATCATTACAGGTGTATGGAGCTCAGTCTGTTCAGAGTTTAAAGGAAGGTTGGAGGAGAAGATGAACACAAAGATGGATGACTGGGCAGCAGGCTGAATGTTGGAACCGGCCTACCGGGTTGATGACCTGGTGTCTGACTGATCGACAAGGTGACTGACAAGGTGGCTGTTTATGTGTTGGGTCTTGCATGGGTGATTTTCCTCGATGCACTGAAGCGTTTCCCTGGATCGTGGATATCCTCTTTGACTTTGCTGTTGACCTAATTTCGCTGGAATATGCCTTTCAGAAAATATCTAGAAACTCTCAGTGTTGTAAAGCAACACTCAAGCTGCCCCGCCCCAATTCCTCCTGTTTAAACAATCCTGCCATTAAAATCTTTCTCTGATACTGCAATTTTCTCAAAATGCGACTTTCCTTTATTGATGACTTTTTAAACCCACCCCCCCCCCTCCTTTTTCATGCATATTTTTTGATCTGCGCAAAGCATGTCAAACATAATTTTACACGCTGTGAAGAGAAACATTAGCACACAAATAAACATCACAGCCTTGCCGACGGAGCTTACCTGCCATGGAAACAGCTGAAATTAACCACCTCCCACAATCCTTTGTTCTATTTATGTTTCAAATTCTGCTTGAGCGACTCCACCTCTCCCCCTGAAAACCATATGTGCACGATACAGGCCCGAGCTCTAAACAAATATAATAATTTTTCATCAGAGTTAGGCATGCACGTCTGTGTCTTAACTGGGAACAGCTGAAAAAGGTCAGGATTTGAGGGGGGGGGGTGATTTTTTTGGACAGAAAGTGTGTATTTGTGCGTGTTTGAACAGGATTGAGAGCGTCATTATTAAAAGGGAGAGGAGTGACTGTTGTTGAAAAGATGCCTACGAGGATTTACTGTATCTCACACATCTATGTTTTTGCTTTCTCCGCGATATCAGATATCCCAAGTGGCACCGACTCGTTTCCAAGCAGCTTCCTCCGTCTTGCCGCTAATCAACAAAGTTAATTTGTTTCTCCGTTTATTTTTTATGAATCCTCAAGCTACCACACTTTTCACCATTCTGCAATATATTTCTCCAGCTAACTGGCAAAAGCTCTCTTCATTTATCAGATCCACACAGCCGGCTTATTACAAGAGTCCTCTTATCTGTCATATTTCCTTCCAGTAGCGCTGCAGTGGTTACAAATGGGACTTAGTCTATCTGGCTTGGAGCTGATGAGGGGGGAAATGAAATTATTGCGATTAGATCTGACCCATATGCTGGAGTGCTCAGAGTGTGTGTTGGTGCATTTGTGTGCAGTGTTGGCAGAGCTGGGGCTGCTTTATTGTATCTGTGTGTCTCTACAGTGTGGTGGGTGACAGTGGTTAGCAGCATGATTAAGGCATTAGGCAGGGCTTGCACCTCTGAAGGTGGCTGACAATAAGGAGCGGATATTTTCGATTGGTAACATTGGCTGATTTTAAGTATTTAAATTGATCTCCTTTACTTTTTTGTCTTCTTTTAATTCTCTTTGCCCGGATCTGCCGCTCACCTTCTTTATTTTACTCACGCACATAAACATAGAAACACACACTCCCCCTTTATTTCTTGCTCTCTCTTGCTCTTTCTGTGAATAATTGAACAGCTAACCCCGGCCAAGGTTTAGCGCTATCGTCTAGCATGTAGTCTGACTGCCAATCAGTTGACTCATCTACTCTTGTGGAGAAAGCAAACAGGAGGGCACTGATGCACGCCAACAGGCAGCACTCCAAATCCTGAACCAACAGAACGAATAGTGGGCTGTTATCTGTAGCAATCCAACCACAATGAGAGAGATAAATGGATTCAATAGATGCAATAAATAGATTCAGCTTTTTCTTAGATGTAAACAATTCAATGGAGACCTTACTCTGAGTTTTTCAAGTTAAAAGAGAGTCTCCACTGCAAGAAAAAGAAATTGCTTTATATAAAGAAGTCTTTTCTTCAAAGACAAGCTCATATTCTACTGTACCTGCGGTGGTGTTGACAGCACTGCTTCGAGACTGAGATTTCACCTTTAGCCGTGTATCAAACCACTTTTTTAACGGCATGTTATTCTAACCCTCTCACACCGTACAGAAATACAGGAGCCACTTAACCTGAGAAATCTACCTCTGATGAGTTAAATGAATCAGAGGCTGACTGGTGCTTCGAAACAAAGACGAGACAAAATGCGAGAAGACTATAAAACGATAAGAAGATCTTCAAAGCATTCAGTCATGAAGTAAACATAAGTTTTCTATTGACATTTGTGGATACTGTACTGTATGTGTATTTCACTATTAGTTTTTTAACATCTCTTGAGAGAGAAAGCATTTTCTTATGGGTTATTTCGCTGGTTATGAAGTAGCAAATTACATATTTTACTGCACATCAGTTATTTAGGTTTTGTTCTTGTACATGTGCTTTCTTTTTCTCGGACATGTGCCCACTTTTCGTGTATTTTTTTAAAGAAATCCTGCAATGATACATATTTGGTGCCTGCAAAACAGGATATTGTTGAGGTAAACTGTTTAAGAAACATATAAAGAAAAGTTTCGTTGGTTCATGAGTTTAGAAGTGATGTGCAAAGTATCCACTCAGCCACCACACCCTCTACCATATAATGTAAAGTTTGCCCTTCACACTGCCTCACTAAAGGTGATAGCACGAGTTGTTCCTGAACACATGCTACAGTATAATGTATGTTCTTTCTGGTAATCAGCGGCAATCGACCGTTCCTATTCTTTTCTTAAATTCACTCTGGAGCATCTTCAGGAGTGTCTCTGTTCACCAAAGGTTACCTCTACTGACGTATGTCTGTCCAGTGCTGAGAACCTCTAACATTTTCACCAGTATTCACATGCAGCCTCACATCCACACGCCTCCCCTTGACACCTAGTCAGGCTGCCACCGTGAGCAGCCTTCTCCATGCTTAATATGGTCCGATCAATACCGATTGGCCAGGAGGACCCAAGGACAAATAACGAGCGACAGTCCCCCCCCTCCCCCACTCCCCGCCCCCGATGCACACACGAACAATATGTCAATGTGTTGTTTTCTGAATCCACATATAAATGGATGTGTTATATTTATGATTCCCAACACAGTCACCAAGAGAGAAATGTGTTTGTTTGTTTTTATACACAAAAAGTTCCACACTGAAGCAGAAACAACATCAACAGCTGTAAAAGTACAGGTTTTTTTTTTAATATATTTTTTTGAACATTTTAGATTTTAAAAAGTGCAAATAAAATATATTATTTAGGGACTTTAATTTCTTGTATAATTGGAAATTGGATTCCTTTGCCAGGTTGTTCCCATATTTTATTTCGCTCTAATGGTCTTAATGCAAGCAGTTCCAAGCTGGCATTCGCCTCTCGTTTCATTAGCATCAAGTCCTTGGACAAGAACAGTCAAGGTCCCTCAAATGCAGCTTGTTCTTACAATAATGGGCCGCAATGCATGTAAGTAGTGAACAGAGGAAACATTAATATCTGGAGCCATTTTGAAAACCATTAAGGCTTGTTTGTGCGCATGCATGTGTGTTTCATTCTGGTAAGCACTGAGAGCTTAGTGACTGTTAAGTGAATAAAACGGAGCAGGGAGTTATTGTAGCAAAATCATTGATGCACAGGGAGCGCTGTGCCTTCAGGTCTCTTTGTTTGCATGCCGGTCTGTTCCGGAGTTTTACATTGATCTGACGTGTGCTTTTTTATTTTATTATCGTTCTGTTTGGGTTTAAGTTCATGAACACTCCTGTCTGCATGATCTGATTTTCTTCACAAAAACTTGGGTGTGTGTTGAATTTTTGGGTGCACTTTGATGCTACTGCGCGTGTGTGTGTGCACAGCAAAGCAGATCAGCATTTCTTGGCATCTAAGTGAGCACATCTGCAGTGAGGGTTTAACATCTGGATCTCACATTTTCTCCCAACACCACTGCTCACACTGAAAACGAGTGCACAGGAGAGGTGCAAGGGGGAACGAAGCATTTAAACAGGGAAATAACAAGGAATCTTTTAAGGAAAACGCTCCACTTTATTTATTTTTCTATACTTTATATTCATGTTGTTGTTTCTATTGACATATTTTTGCAAAGGTAAATAGGGGCAAGCTAACATGGACACAATTTAGTCCCAAGCGTTTAAAAAAAATATAAAAATGCACAAACATGAATGCAGAAGCTAGCCTTGATAGCATATTTTCAGATGGGCTGACTTACTGGTCACAGAGTCGA
>VOQJ01029676.1:25821-36484 GCA_015052665.1 Apistogramma diplotaenia
CACACACACACACACACACAGTTTAACTCCAGCTACTGAAGTAGTGAAAGTTTAGTTCAAGTGGAAAGTGTTCGTTAAAGGATAACAGGTTATCTTAATGTTTGTCTCTTTATCGCTCTATATACACACACTGCAGAAGAAACTTTAAAGGAACGCTTTAAAAACACATCAGATCTCAATGGGGAAAATATCATGCTGGATATCTATGCTGATGTGGACTGGGTAATGTCTTAGGAATGAAGGGATGACACATCGTCTGATGGATGGAAATGAAAATGATCAACCTACAGAGGCTGAATTCAAAGACATCCTGAAAAGTCAAAGTGAAAAAAATGGTACAGCAGTGCATTGCAGCCACTCAAAATGGTACTCAGTAGTTTATATGGCCCCCATGTGCTTGTATGCATGCCTTGTAACACCAGGGCATGCTTCTAATGAGACAATGGATGGTGTCCTGGGGGATCTCACATCTGAACCAGGGCATCACTGAGCTCCTGGACAGTCTGAGGTGCAACCTGACAGCCTCAAAACACAATATTGCAGAGGTGTTCTACAGGATTTAAGTCATGCAAGCATGTAGGCCAGTAAGTGGTATCAATTCCTTCACTGCCTATTCTTGCCACATGAGACTAGACATTGTCGTGCACCAAGAGAAACTCAGGACACACTGCACCAGTGAAGGGTCTGACAGTTACCTAGTTACCTAGCCTGTAGAGGTCTGTGCATCCCTACATGCATATGAGACCAGACCATCACTAACCCAACACCAAACTGAGAAAACAGGCTTTTCCACACCCTTTCATGTTTCATGAAGTGTTTTTGTGACAGGCTGCTAGTAACAAAGTGCCTAAAGATCCAATTTAAATGTTATGTTGTCTCTGAGGTGTAGACACAACACTTGTTCATCCCTTGAGTTATGTGCTTTTTTTGTGCTTGAGGGATTCATAGGCCAGTTTGTTTGTTAAGCGGCTTAACCAACAAATAAAAAAAATACCATTGCTCTGAAAATGGTCAGGTACCAGGACTGGATTGAAAATGAGTGAAAAAGCAGCCGGTGTCCAAAGAAAAGCTTTGAAAGACCTTCAGAAAGCCTGGAGAACTACTGCTCAAGACCACCACTTTAAAAATGCAAGAAGGTCTGCCACCTTGGAAGCAACATATAAAGAAACTGCATATATATTCTGCTCTGCCAATATTTTCTGCTATCTTTTTTAGGTCTTGGAATTTAATAAAAGTCACAGCACTTGGGAGGCAGTTATAAACATTAAGCAACTTCTCTTAACTTAGAATCTCTTTAAAAAAAATGAAAAGTATGAAGGGCGCAGGGATTCTCTGCCTTTCTTTGATCATGATGTGAATATATTCACTTGAAAAAAAAAACCTCCCCAGGCCTTCTTTCCCCTTCTCTTCTCCTTCTGTTTTACCCCCTTCCCTCCCTCCTGTATTTCTCTCTGGCCTCCATCTAGTAGATGACAAGGGACCAGTTCAGAGTCCGTATCAATGCCCGTCTGTCTTTCTCTGCCTTCCAGTCATCCTCTGGAGTCAATATATAGCCATCCATGACCGCCCTGGTGCGAGCTGTTCACAGTCCCCTTCACTTAGAAGGGTTTCTGGGACTATGACAGCCTCAAGGTGGTTAGATAGAGGATGACCTCACTCCATGCTGGTCACTTTCATTATTACGCTCCTAATGGCAATAAATTAGGCAATGATGTCGACAAGGAGACTACGTTTTAGGGTTTCCTAACCATAAAACCTATAGGTCATCATTAAGTGACTATTAGTATTACCATATTATCATCACTTTTGACATACAGATGATGGCATATTTCTGCAGATAATTCTACACAAACAACAAGTGAATTTGATTGCTTTCATGTAAGATGTACGCACCTGCAATGTCAACAGCTTTCTTATTTATGAGGCTTTCTGGACTGTGCATTAACATTAAAATGGATTGTATTACGTATCAGTTTCAGCAAATCTCCTCAAATGGGAGAAAGCAGCTGTGAGTCTATGAGGCAGAAAAAGCCCAGAATGGCAATGTTGTCCATGTGGGAGTACACACACACACACACACACACACACATAGAGAGAGAGAGAGAGAGAGAGAGAGAAAGAGAAATAAATTTTCTCTGTACAGGAAAAACAGTCCAGGCAATCTTACTGTATTCATTACACAGACTGTATTTAAAAAAGGGAGGCTGAAGCCAGTCTGGAAGTGCCTTCACTCTGCATTCTCTCTAATGACCTGCTGGTGGCGTCTCATTTGGTTGTAAAAAAATTTGTCAAACCTGACAGCTCAGATAGGCTCTAGCCCCAGCTCCTCACTGATCCTGGACCAGGAATATCCACTTAACTATCTGCTGATGCAGCCATCAAGGTATTCCATGAATGTGGGATTTTTCTGGTTTTTGGACCTATTCCTATTATTACACTGTAATTATATATTTTGACATGCAAAAATGTTCTTCTAGTAGCGGCTGTTGCATAACCACGTGTTATAAAACAAGCACATAAACATATACAGCTTCTATTTTGTGTTTGTGTAGCTATTGCTTGCTGTCAGAGATGAACATTTGTCATTCTGGTTACTACTTGATCCTCTCAGGGGAAGATTGACCTGGCAGAGGCAGGGGATAGATCCCTGTGGCCCAATCTCTCCAGCCTGCCTGACCAGGATGAGAAAGTCACGGTGGATTCTCCATCCAAGCAGTGTCTGGCTATAGGGGTTTGTTTGGGGAGGCAGTAACCACTATGCAGCAGACTAGCAACCTGAGGAAGAAGCAAGGTGAGGTTTTGACTGCTGCTTTTCCCGAAAGGTCACGGCACGCCATCCACCGCTGGTCTGCCCGTGCTTCTATGGCAGCAATAGGGTGTAATGTAGGCCTCAAATGTCTTACTTTGCAGTCACCCCAGCAGCAGGTGTTTCACTAGCAGGGTCTGCAGAGACACACCTTTTGACAGAAAGTCTTTTGCCAGTGTTGGTGCCATACCTGCTGCTTTTGTTGTAAGGTAAAGACCCTAAAATAATTACAGAGAAAACCCAACAATCAAAATGACCCCCTAGCACTTGGTGACAGTGGGAAAGAAAAACTCCCTTTTAACAGGAAGAAACCTCCAGCAGAACCAGGATCAGGGAAAGGCAGTCATTGGCTGCGGCTGGTTGGGGCTAAAGGGGAGAGAGACAGAGACTAATGAGAAGTTCCTTTAGACCATTGACAGTGGAGTTAGCCTGTCTTGGTGCAGGGACCGAGTGTCACAGGCACATGGTCAGATTTTTCATCTGCATCCAGAGAGGTTAGCTCTCTGGGCCTGAATGAGTAAGTCTGAATTTAAATGAGTCTTGGTTTGTATTTGAGAGCTGATGCCCAGCTATCCTTCAGGATTTGCTAGATAAGGGAAGAGCATTTTCCACTATTAAAGTGTATTTAGGTGCAATTTCAGCCTGTCATGTTGGCTTTGGTAATGGACCAATTGGTCAACATTGGATGGATCCTTGATTTGTATAGTTTATCTCATCAGCTTGATCCAAGATGGCGCAGACACAGCAACTCAAGACTCTCCACTTTGGTGATTTTTTTTCTTTAATTTCTTATTTGTCAGTCTCTCATTGTACATCTGTATAATGATAAAAGGCATTCCATTCTATTATCACACTGCCATATGCCAGGTGTTGGGCCGGGGGCTATTGTAAACGGGGTCAGTTGACCTTGTGTCCTTGAAATGATTGGTCTGTCTTGGACAGATATGGTGGTAATGGAACTTTTGTGACTGGTCACGCCAGAGGACTCTTCCCATAGAGAGATAGAGTTTCCAGAGAACTGTGGTTACGCTAGTAACCAAAAGTTTCTATGCTTCTATGCATCCTGTAGATTAGGTCTTACATAGAGATTTCAGATTAATATGGTGGTTTGTTATAAGGCAGCCTTCCTCTGGATAAATCCTACATTCCACCCAAGCTCTCTGATTTATCTAGAGAGCAGCTTTCCCCCACTTCTAAGACCATACAGTCTACATCAGGTTCTAACTAAAGACTTTGCTTTCATACAGCTATAAGAACATACTGATTCAGCTGCAGCATGCATAAAACCCAATTTTATACTGCGTTATTATGTGAAATACTGAGGTGCCTGGGCCTGGTGACAATAATGCCTGACAATAATAAGCTAAACTGAATATTGCATCAGGTTTTGACCTGTTCATTTGATCTGCTCTTGCTCGATTGTGTTGGCCATCACTGCCATCACTGAAACAAGCTGGCTGCATGTTGTGTTCATAAATTAGTGCAATTTTTGTAGTTCAACACCAGAATTTTCCACTTTCACTGGCACATTTTACAATTGAGGAAATCTGGCTCTAAATTGTTGAAACCATTCTTTGCCTCTTTAGTGGCATCAACAATACAGAAAATACAGGATGGCATCTTTCTTCACTTTACACAATCTCTCATAACTGCAAACCACATTTAACTGCCTGGTGTGATTATCACAGTACCCCTTGTCTTTGTCCCTGAGCTGAGCCACAAATCATATACTTAATAAAATTTTAATTAGATGCATCTATTAGTGCTGCCAGCCTCAGTGAAATATTGTTGATGGATTTTCAGTTCACACAACTGCTCCAGCCACACCGTTCTCCCACTTCTTTGGTGCCCACCTGCCAGTATCCCTTCTTTCACCCTCCTACAGCTGTTTAAAGTACAGCTCCAACTGAGGGACAGGGTAAAGACCAAAGACTTGAATAATCATGTTCCCAGCAGGTAAATGGTACTGTATAATTTTATCATTCATCTTTCTGTCTTTCTTACAGACTTTCCTTCTCTGGAAAAGAACAAAAAAAAATTACTAAGGCTCTCATTGCATGTGTGCTTGTTGTTTCCATATACTATAGAGTGCATACCTTGTCATATTTATATCATGCCATTAAGTTAGACAGAATTGCCGTTAACCTCATGCTTACACAACATAAACGCATAACCTCTAACAGCGTGAGGAGAAAGGCCAAAAGAAGACAGATGGCTGCTTTTGTGGAAATGACACAGAGCAGTTACTTAATCCACATTTCCTTGTAAGGTTCTGGTATCTCGGAGTAGCTCAGCTACATATAAATTCAGCTGGCTCCACCTCAATTCTAAGTCTCAAGGTTCCTGGCAATATGCTTATTGATGACAAGACCATTCCTGGTTGCAAGTGGTGGATGGAGTGACTGGAAGTGATCACAGACATCTATGACAAGTTAGCTTGCCAAAGTAGCTGTAAAAGAGGTCGAAAACTGTGGGTGGAGACTCACCTAACCATAAATCCTAAAGCTCATTCTTCTCCAACATCTCAGCTCTAAATCTAAGCGAACAGCTTCACCACCGAATCAAGGTGCTATTTAAAAGATAGTCACTCTTAATATAATGCATAGTTTTAGCAACCTTGCTCTGAAACCCAGGCAGACGTTACTATACACTAAAGGCATACAGTAAGAAAGAGAAAAAGTTCAGCTACTGCAAATTGAAAAGTCACAGAGGAAGGAGTCATGAACTTAACCATCCATTACCTCACTCAAATGCTGCATGGCTGCAAGCGATCCTAGATAAGCATGCCGCCAGTTCTGCAGCATGCTGACTGTGCAAAATGAAACACAAAGACCTTTGAGTTGAAGAAGAGGAATATTTGGGAGCTACGTGTCAAATCAGGCACGCAGACAGGATGTTGATAGGCAGCAAGGTAAAGACACAGGGGAACATAGACCAGCAATTAGTGTAGGTTGATTTAGGTCGAGAAGCCACCCACGTTCAGCTTGGCAGCAGCAAAGTCAGGCCCAGAGGCTCTGAGAAACACCAGGTTAATTGGCAGTGTGGAGATCTGTTCCAGTGTGTGTGCTGTGTGCTAATATGACTCTCCCCTCTGATACAGAGTGCATTTGACCAGCTGTGTGCTAAATCACACACATTACTAATGCCACCTTCAGACCTAACCCCCTAGGTTCACGCGGATGCACAGAGAAACTGGCATCACTGGCAAACAGCTGGCTCCATCGTGTGCTACCATTGGCTGAGGGATTTGGGATTTGATCCTAGAAATAGCCTTTATGCAGAGAGCCAGACATGAGAGTCAAACACACACTGACCCTATAGCCACAGATGTGTGCAAAAGTATGTGTTTGCTCATAATTCTGACTCTTTCTCAGTGCAGTGCCTACTTTCTCATCCTTGGCAATTAAAAGGTACCAATTGTAGTTGTCATTAATCAGCATGTCTGCATGGCAGTCTCCAATTTATAACTGTCAAATGCAATGGGCAGAAAGTAATAGGTCACCAATTATACACAGGAAGTCTTGTAAGGCTTTGGAGACAGTGGGTTTAAACACAGCACATACTGAGTCACACTGAGGCTCGTGCACACACTCCACTGAATAGACACAAATGCACTCAGAGGTGTGCACATGCACAGAAATGCGCATGCATTCATAAGCACACATAAAGGCACACACCGCGTTCAGAAGCCACACACCTTCCATTTCTCCCCCAGCGAGAGGTTTGACAGGACCTGAGGTGAGGAAAAGGCGAGCGAGGGGAGGGGGGGCAGGAGGAGGGTGAACCGGCGGCGAGAAGATGAGACCGCGAGCGCTCCAAGTCCTCCTAACAACAGTGTGCTAAAATGAAACAAGATGTTTTCCCTCTCAGGGCCAAAACTGTGTTTTAGTGAAGGTGGGAAGCAGCTGTTGAACTGGAGCCCCATAAAAAGAAGCCACAACAGTTTAACGTTTTTCATTTTTTGCTTTGAATGACAACTCGGTTTTGTTAGTTTGGTGACAAAATCTACTGGAAACATTCTGGACTGAGACAAGAACACAGACTGATATCATCAAAGACTCATCTTTCAGGGGCAGAAATGTTCAACTTTGCAAAATGCGTGTCGATTTTGTATCACAAGTAAAAGCATGTAGTAGGTCATGTATAACCTATGAACACACACATAAACTGCAACACATTCTCCCACATATGACTTAAATTCAGCTCTTGGATTTGGAGAGCTGAATGATATAATTGCCACCAGATGTAACGCACTGTCGAGCAGCAAGTTCTGGTTTCTAAATAAACAGGCTTTTATGAGTCATAGCCTCATAGTGGTGACGGAGCTCCGGTTTCCCCTGTTGAAACACAAATAAATAATCAAGAGCACCCCCTCAACGTTCCACCATTACCATTTTGTTCTTGGCGAGCTGTCGTGGGTGAGTATATGGTTCATATTAGCCTGAAAGGAAAGAGGGAAATGTTCATCCTTTTTTCAATATGGGTTTGTGTACTGTTTTTCCTTTTTGGCATAATCTTGGAGACAGAAACACAATGAACACATATATCGACAGGCTGCACACCGACCTCAGCAATTTTAAATTTCTTCCAGATTATGTTTTTTTTTCTTTGACACATGTACTTGTGCAACTTCTTCCTGTCATTCAAAGATGAAAACATAGATTTCCTGCTCCAGTTAAAGTTGCTGGGGGGCAAATTCAGCTTCGTAAATAGTGCAAAAATTAAAAAATGCGATGAAGAATTGAAACGTCAGTACTATATGTATTTTTTTTAAAAATAATATGAGATATATGATCTCCTAACACACACACACACACTTCTCTTCATGCCTTAGACCTCATGGTTGACATCAATCTCATCATTCTAGCTTTGTGGTTAAAACCAGCAGGTGTCAAGCTTAGCACAAAGTTTCCAACAAGCTGACAATTACTCAGCATAAATATCTCGTGTTTATGAGATGAGGGGACGAGCTGTGGAAGAGCTGAAGCGCCTCTCGGTTTTGTTCATGAATATTGGACATCTGGAGCAGGCGACTGACTGGTAGATGAGTGCAGAAATGGTCGTGATGCTCATGGCCATGAGCTGTCAGCAGTGATAGAATAAGATCATTCATTTAAGTGGCAAAAATGAGCTTCCTCTGAAGGGTGTCTGTTCTCACTTAGAGACAGAGTGAGGGGCTTAGTTGTTCAGGAGGAACTCAAAGTAGAGCAGCTGCAGTGGAAAGCTACTGTAACCCTCTATTTTGGAGAAGACCAAAATTTACCTTTTTTGGAAAAAGTGCAAATATTCCTGATGCACATGAGTTACACTGAGTAGAATTAGCATTCGATCTCAGAGGGTTAAAGCTGTTGGTGCTAATTTCAAAAGCCTGTTGATTACAGGTGATTGGGACATCTGACGAGAATGTTTCTGGACACCTTGAAGGTGAAGTGTTTTGAGCAACCAGGCAGAGGCCCTTTTGGCAAACCTAGTACATGCTCGCATCTGTTGGCTGGTTTGGGAAAGCCTCAGTAATCCCCCCTGGAAGAGTGTGAAGCAGAAGCTGGTGGGGAGGTATGCCTGTGCTTGGACTGCTACCCCTGTGACTTAGACACTGATAAGCTTTATGGAACGAATGGACAGGTGATTATATATATCATTAATTGAGCTGCACCAAAAACCAAACATTTAAAATGATATGGTCAAGACACTCTGGGGCGTCACAGCATTTTCCGTAATGTTAAAGTACTGTAATTCTTTAGGTTCCTGCTCTTTTTTTGTCTCTGTAAGTCGCTCATAATTAATACTTTTATTACATTCAAAGCACCTAATGGTGGGGGATCTCTTTGGCCATGTCAAGCCTTAAGAAAAGAAAGTAATATGCACATGTGCCCATGTCGATGCTTCCTCTATAGGCAAAGACAGTGATGGCTGCTGTAATTTTAGCACTCGTGCCACCTGCAGGTAAAGTGAATGTTTTTACGGCCCTTAATTTCCTCAGACTAGAAAGAGCAGCTCTACTATTAGCAAATCTTATTTCCCATGCATACGTTTTATCAGTAACTTTGTTTAGGTTTAAATATTAAAACTCCATTAAGGTACAAAATGTGTACAATACATTAAATGGCTGACTGTAGCCATTTACAGTAACACAACTGGTCGCTGTTTTATTGGCCTGAGATTACATCATTCGTGCTGTTAAGCAAAAACGCAGATCCTTCCATTTCACCCACCCCTCTCGTCACATATACAATTATCCACTCAGTATGCTAAGCCCAATGTCAAATCTCCAGTACCCAGGACGTCACATTCACATTAGTCTCTGTGTTAGCAGTCAGTCCTTTCGATGTCCGGAATGAATGCTCGGGACCTTTCTTTCTCCACGTGCCAGCAGGTAGATTTTTAGCTGCTGACGGCCAAATTATAGATATTCTGCAGAAAGCAGACAGGTTAATAGCCTGAGTAGAAGACCGGAGGAAGTGTGTACTAGAAAAGAACATGCATGCACAGATCTGTATGTGCAAGAAATAGCAAAGCAACATATGAGATGTAGACGTATACTTAGCAAGAGAAGAAACTTCAATACGACAATACGCAAGCGGCGTTCTATGAGGATGCTTATTGCAAGAGGCTGGCTATGTGTGAAAATGATGAAGAGTGTGTGTGTGTGTGTTTGGGGGGAGGGCACATTTACTATTTGTCCTCTGTGCATCCTAATTTCACGATGAATTCTAATAAAACACATAAAAATGCAATGTAAGTCTTAGGGCTGAATATGAATCCTTTTCTTCTTATACTTATAGAACTTGGGGTTGCAGTAAGGCCAAATAACCTTAACAGTGCAAATATCCTTCACTTGGCCAATCAAAAACTGCACAGCAAAATATCAATCCATTTATTAGTTTGGCTTTTTCCTTAAGAGTTATTGGAAATAAACCTTTTTTTTCTCCTTGTACTAAAATTGGTTAAAAAAAATCCTTCATCTTTGCACTTTTATTACACAGAAAGCAGACAAAATATTGGTGTGCTCTGGGTGGAAATAAAATGATTTCTATGCACACAAACACACTTTTCTCTGGCTACAAAAGACTGACATCATTATCGGTATTGACAGATTTCAAAGCGTGTTCGGGAAAAAAAAGAAAACGATATTCATATCTACTTTCTATGCATTGGGTGCGATCCACGGCATTGCGGCAGCATTTTCTATGCATGGGTAACAGCCAGGAAGCAATCTTTATTGTGGATGCATGGCACTCAAAGCAAAGAAAATTGTTCAGAGACCAAATGACAACATTACAGCTGAGTGTGGGAAATAAGTTTGGACTCCAAAGCAGCAACTTCAGAACCGGGGAAACAAAAAATTTTGTGAACTCAAAACAGACATTTCTGGTATTTTTTTTTTTGATTTGTTGTTGTGGCCTACTTCAAAAAATTTTAACTTATATAAAAATGCACAAATTGTTAGATGTACCTTTTAAAAAACATTTTATAGAGGACATTTGTCCTTTGCAGTGGTTACCATGTCACCTCCCGGCTTCCCATACCCTCAATGCAGCTTGAAAATTGCTTCGTTTGAGCCTTTTGACTGTAAAATGAAACATCTCAAATAAATTGCCTCTTCATGTAAAAGGCTTGGTTTTGATTCTGACGCATGCAATCACATTAAGAGTGCACCACTTCCCACCTGCTCAGTCCATATTCAGGCTTGTCAATTTGGCAAAATTCAAAAGCCTGTTGATTTCAGCATGAGCACCCCCCCCCCCCCCCCCCCCCCCCCCCCCCACAACAACCCCCCCCCCCCCCCCCCCACCCCCCCCCCCTCCCCCGCACCTTCCAGTGGAGGGGGCCGAGAAGCGGTTCGGGGGGCGGGGGTCG
>VOQJ01029676.1:36686-47559 GCA_015052665.1 Apistogramma diplotaenia
ATTGGCAAAATTCAAAAACCTGTTTATTTCTGCATGGCACCCCCCCCCCCACCCCCACCACCACCGGAAAAATGCCACGTATCCATCAAGAAAACCTAGAGGACCTTCTTGCTGTGCGGCAACAGTGCTACCCACGGCACCGCCCTGAAGCCTCACGCCCTCCCCACACAGACACACACATGCAAATACAGGAATCGCAGATAATGCTGTGTTGTCCAAACACGTGTGTGTGTGTGTATATATAGTATTTCTGTTGACTGGGAAAAAAAGTAAGTAATCACACAACTTGCTTAAATGATCATTGTTATCTTCTTTGGACTGAAGCTTTCAGTAATGAACAATTAAATGTAAAATCACTGATGTAGAATTTAATAATATATTGTTTATACTATAACTTGGTTGCACACTTCATATACTTGATGTGATTATTTATGGTGGGATGTGCATGGACATTGCATGTGCTCAATTCTTCCGTTTTCTGATTCATTATTGAATCCGTAGTCAACAAAAGATTCATTCTCATGGTACCATGACACTCCATAGCAACCAATAGAGGTCAAGGCCAGCTTTGTAATGATTAGAATTACAAGCAGTGTGATTTTAAAGCTTTTATAAGAAGGTACAAACACACAGTAGGCTCTTGGCTGGGGTGAGATGACTGTATGTCAAGTGAGATGAAATGTACTTTATTTATTTGTTCCAATAACTGTAACCTATTGAATCACAGTGTCCTTGCTACCACTTGGATGGTTGTTTTAACCCTGCTCTTTCTTCATCACTCTCTAATTCACCACCTTCAATGGCTTCTTATTTTCCTGTCCTCCCTGCCTCCCCTCCTGCGCTCTCTTTGATACATAAATACTACAACAGCTGGAAGTGGAATGCTTCATCCAGACTTGGCCAGCCACCAACTTTCTCCCTCTGCTATTTTAAGCTCCTGCCTCCTTTTCTCTCTGTTGCTTCTCTCAATTTAGTGGAAAGTATAACAGACACTGACAGATGTTGAATCCCCGCTTTACTCCTTGTCCCCCCGCTCTCTGTTTGACTCTCTCCTTTCCCTTTGCTCTCTGTTTTATTGGTGAAAATTTGTGCAACAGCCATTGACACAGATGTTGAATGTTGTTCACAGGACCCAATTCTCGCTCCCCCTTTCACTCAGCCTCTCTCTCAGTCTGCACCTGTGCAGAGTTGGTGCCAAGCTCCTGTTGAGTCTTAATGGGAGGTCCAAACATTCCCAGAGCTTAGCTCATGAAAGCAAATCTTCCATTATACACTGTATTATGGGCTGGGGCAGCCCTGTTTGGAGAGTCACCTACAACTAAAGTGCTTGCTCAAAGGGAATCACTGGCTTTTTTTTCTGTACCGCTATAAGAGCTTTGACTTTAAATATAAAGCGATGTGAAATGACTGTTGTGAAATAAAAATATAAGTGGGGTTGAATTCAATGATGCAAAAGCATGTGAATAGACTTTCTTGTGCGTGTATATATATAGTCGTCCTCATGCACCAACATTATGAATTATGCATGATAGATATCTTTTTATAGACATATAAGCTCCCCATGCATGCACACATTTACACTGATAGAAGTGAAGCTGGTGCTTATCACAGACGATGATGTTATCAGCCGTGTGACTAAAGTTTTGTTAGCAAAGACCATCTCGAGCTGATAAAAGCTGTAAGATTTTATGATTATGTCTCTTTTTAGCCACATCGCTTTGTTTCCTCCACCCTTCCTCCAACAATTTACACGCACGCAGCTCACCGGCTGCTGCAGAGGCCCCCTAAATTCATGTTTTTGGAAAAAGGAGAGCCATGTGTATGTAAGTTAATACTCTTCGTTTCTAAATTTCTTATCCCCATCTAGCAATTTTTAATTGACACATCTCATATGAAAACGAGAAATGGAGGATTTCAACGGCCAGTTTTAATGCTACATTATATTTTGCACTAGTTGTGTTACACCTTTTACTGTGTAATATTGCATTTCTTGTAATTTCACATCAAAACTATCCTTTTTCCATTTATTCCACTGGGAAATGCCTCGTTTCCTGAAGCCACTTCAAACTCGTGCGCACGGTTTGAAAAAAAATCTGTGGGCTTGAGCTGCAAGACCACGCTTCATGAACCAAGACCACAGATTTACACCTGCTCGGGGTGCTTGGGAAGGCGCTATGCGAGTACTTGGCAAAGCCATATTCATTCACTCATATTCAATCGCTTCAATATTTACTAAAAGAACAGCGATTTTACTGGAAAAACTGGGTTGTCAGTGACACTGGAGTACAGTTGCAGTTTCCATTAAAAACATATTTGATGTTGAAATTTTGTTATATATGCGATGTAATTTGCAGGAGATACATTTATGATAAAAAGACTGATAAGTAATTAATCTGCTGACTTAAGTTATGGCTCCTGTGGCCTTCAGTTCAGTTTAGGCTTTTCTGTAAACACTGAAAATGAACTAATGTGTCGACACAGGCAAATGTTTCGATGTGTTTAACAGAAGGTGCTGCTGTGCATTTGCTACAGCTGGCTGGAATCTCTCTTTTTGTTCGTCTTCTGGCTCTTTGACCAGTGATTTATTGGCTTTTTATTCTTCCAAATGCAATTACAGCATTTCTTAGAGTGACTTTTTTTTGAATCTTTGAGATATAATTGGAATAACTTCACATTCATATTAAAAGACTGGAACCACACAGCAGTGAAGTATTAGAGGGTCAACAGTATCAGGAAAAAGCAAGAACCAACAGGAAAAATGTCTTGATGGTCTGCAGGTTTTAGTTAAAAGTTAGCATTATCAAATCCAAATATGTTTAAAAAAACATGTATTTGTATATGTTTAGATAGAACCAAAAATAAAAAAAAGCAGTTTGTGCTTCTATCTGTTTCTAAACCAACATGATCTCAGATAAATCTAAAAACCATACACAGACAAACTTAAAGATTTACAAGCTCATCTGTCGTTCTTGCTCGTGGTGTCAAATATTTGGTTAGTAGCATTAAAAAGTTACAAACTGACAGTCTCCATGGATGAGTCAAGCTTGCCGTAATCTCCACAGGTAATTCCTGTTTGATGCGTCAAACTGCTAAATAAATGACACGTGAGAGTAAAATAAAAAAAGAAAAGAAGCGTGAACCCAGAAAGGAAAGGCAAGCGAGAAGGCAGAAGTTGGAGATGAAAATGAAGAAAGTGTAATGTGTGTATACCAAGAGAAGAAAAGATCAGGTGTAAGACAGAGGAAGGGAAGGATGGAGGGTAGCTGGAGCTGAAAATGAGTGTGAAACAGATTGGAGGCTGTGTGCAGAAGCAGCAGATGGACTGGGGAGCAGCAGAGCACGGCGCAGGAACACAGCCTTTGTTCTCCCTAATGTCTGTCGTTTTTGTCTCCACGTCTTCTTACCTTTCTGTCTATCTGCTGGCTGCTTGGTTGGTTTAGAACTGTTTTAACCTCCACCATTAATGTCCTGCTAGACTTCAGTCTTCACTGCTCTCTCATTTACTGCTACTTACAAACTCTACCACTTCCTGTCTCTTCTTGTTACATCTCTGTTTCCTTGTCCTTAGTTCTCATCTCTCTCATCTCATCTCTCAGTTCTCTCATCTGATTATTCTCCTTTTCTTTTTCTACCAGTGTTCACATCCTTTCTTCTAATTAATCTTGTCCTATCTTGCTTTAAAAAAAAGCTTTTTAATTTTGTCCTTGCCTTGTTTTCTCCTTCCCTCGGTCCTCCTGTACCTGCACAGCACTTAAAGTCCCCAGAGAACTTGTACAGCGCATATTTCTCCAGCTTTTCGTGTGTTTTCCTCTCCCTTTTCTCTCTGCCAATAGCCCAGATGTTACGGCACATGCCATTACACCTACACGCCATTAGTCCTAATATCTCACTGGGGCAAAAATACGCTCACGGCAGAGCTCTTCTGTGACAGCTCTTTTCAAATGGTAAAAGACAAATGTACACACACACACACGGAAACAGAATGGAAACATTAAGGTGTTGCTTTCACCTTAATGTTTACTAGTGGTTGGTGTGATCCAATCTCTAGCTGGCTGGTTTCTAAACATCAAGGTAAAAAATTTCAAATTAATGCCAATTATTTCTATTTTTGTAGTGAATGCAGTTTTTTTTTTTCATAATTTATTGAAGAGTTGAAGCTACATTTTCAAATGGAATTTTCCTCAACGTTGCAACAACATTCATAATTTTATATCTGAAGTGTGTATGTATGATTCTGTCTGAGGCACCCTCCAAAGATCACCACAGCTCTCCTCACAGCGGGGCAGTACAGTGCCATGCTGCGAACAAAGGATTAGGAGAGGGCTGCATTTGTGTGTGTGTGTGTGCGTGTGTGTGTGACTGCACACATAACCCTATATCCTCAGGGCTGACTGCTGCCTAGCCTCTACTCCCTCACCATCCATCTCTACCTCTGTGTGTGTGTATGTGCATGCGCACTGACGCTATCATCATATTAACATAGATGACAATCTGGCACGAAGGTGCTGATCAAAGATAAATTTCCCTCCCTGGCTCGCCTCCCGTTAATTACGCCATCTGTGTAGGAACGCAGCGTCCTGAGTGTGGGGGAGGCCGATCCGTCAAATGCTCCGGCTCTCCAGCGCCGACAGGAATCCACCAGAGACTGATTGCCTCCAACCCTTAGATAGGTTACACACACATGGCCAAGAGGGCACACACATTCTGTGCTCAGTATCCAAAGTGTTTTAGTACTGTAAAACCTCAAACCCATCTCCCACACGCAAACACTGATTCATGTGTATACAGGCAACCCTTTGCTCACCTCTCTCCACCAATGACACTCATTTCAGCACCTCTCGCACAGAATTTAACTCAGATCTCAAATGACAGGTTGCCATTTGGCCACTCCACAGCGTTCAAATCATTAAGCGCCACTGAGTTTAGTTTGAAACTAGTGGAACAGTACAAACGGCAACACCTATGCATTTACAAATACTAAAACAGCAATATGAAAAACATTTTTCAGGAATATTTGCATTTTCACAGTGAAATGTGGTCCAAAAGCCAGGTGTCTCTGTTAATAGAGCAAATCACAACATAGAGAGTCCCCTTACCAAGATATAGTTAGTGACCTTGGACCAAATAATGATGCTCATAAGATTACTGTTGTTTTATTGTTTGAAGGGCAGCCTTTGATATAATTAATTATAAAACCACCACTCAGCATCCGGAGCCCTGGGCTGTTTTGTTCTGATAATATTCTTGAATGTTTCCGCTCATACATCAGGATAAAAATAAGGTATCAACCATCAACCATCAACCATGTGGTGTTCCACAGGGCAGTTATCTGGGTCCTTCACTTTTCTCGTTATAAGGAAATTTGTGTTTGGTCGATTATTTCTTTGCTGTTGCAATGCTTCTTGGCAATGAATCTTATAATGTTGGAAAACCTGTTTGTTTCCCCATTGTGCCATATTGGACTGCCAGAAGGCCATCCCATCCTCTCCACTCCCAACAGGAAGTTGTTTGGTGATAGTAAGGTTGCCACTGGTTGCAGAATTTCAACTCGATATCTCTGCATTGAGATTGCCTCCAAAGATCACAAGCCTGATTGTCAGCACCTGGGGTACCAGAAGCTCAAAACAGTCAATAGCAGAATTAGCTGTTTGGCATTGGCGGAGTAGATTTGGCAAGATTTGCTGTTAAACCCACAAATGCATTTGGCACAATTTAAAGGGAAACAAACAGGCTTTCCAACAGTATAAGATTTATTGCCAAGAAGCATTGTTACTACAACAAAATAATAGACCAAACCCAGATTTCCTTACTATTTGTGCTAGGTTTACATGCTGCCACTTAATAACCTTACCAGACCAATGAATATTTATGACCATAAATACACAGATGAGGCACAGCGATATGTTTCTGTAACCAGATGATACGGAACTTTCCTGCACTGTTTAACTGACAATGGGAAATAGACGATTGCAAACTTTTATATCTTAATTATACAAAATGGAAATTAAATGAATTCAATTCAATTTTTAACTCTACTCCTCCACCCAAACATTTTGTTTTATGTTCTTATGTGTGTGAAGCTTTTTGAATCTCTATATATCATATTGGACTTTACTAATAAAATGCAGGGTGCAGCCAATTACATGTGCACATATTGTTTTCGAGAGTTATTATGCTATTTCAGTTACACTTTTTATGATCAAAATCATTAAAAATTGTATATATACACCTTCAAATGCTTGTCTACTGATAAATCTTTGGTATAAATTACAAAAAAAATATACCAGTTTCACAGACTTTCCCAAGCTGCAGAGTTCTTGTGAATTCAAGGTTAGTGTGCATGCTCAGCAATATATTGTTAAATGTGTCACCCTTCTAGGCATTCAGGCACCGTATTGAGCTTCTGCTGGTGAACCTGCCTCTCCAGCATCCGGTCGTTCTATCTAAGATCCTGTCTCACTATTAGTTGGTTTAAAAGGAGCATTTACTATTTAATTTAGTGTTTCCATTTCAGTCTGTTTGGGTTTTATTTTAGTCAGGACCACAGTCAAAACAACACTGTTATTTTCATCTCTAGTCATTCATATTTATCTGAAATCTCCCTGCCCTTACACATGCAAACACCTGGAGAGCTGGAGATGGTAAACGTAGTAGTAAGACTCCCGTATAGAACAGATCAGACATTAGTGACAACAAATATGAGAGTAATTAAATCATAAACAGCATGACATGAAGAGCTGGATTTGAGATGGGTTGCAAAGCAGCTTGCAGGTGCAGATGAATTTTAGCCAGATAAAACTTCAATACTGCCTCCATAAAGATTTACCGGTTGAATGCATAGAAGGATGTCTGCTGACATACTAGGTGAGGTTCGTTGAGCCTGAAATTCAACGTATCTGATGGAATTCCAGCTTGATTTCTTCTTCTGAACACAAGAAACAGTTCTATGAATCCCTCACATCTCACAGATTCTTCTTCTGATCCAGGCATACATTCATAGCGTGCATATTTCCATATAACTTCTAAGCAGACAATACATTTAGAATAATTTATGTTGACTGAAGATGCAACTGCACCAGAACATGTTATTATATTCATTTGTATTCAGTATGAGCGTAATCCTGTCAGTGACTAACGAGATAATTGTATTACTGTCTTCATAAGGGTAACATGAAATGCCATTCCCAACTGGTTGGTTACTAATTGGTTTAATTGACAAATGTACATCTGGTGAACATTGAAAAACCTCACAGTGAGGCCTCATTGCATTTAAAAAAAATGTAGATGAAACACTGAAAAGTGAGAGGCTATACAGTATAACCAATTCTCTACCATTATCAGGTTTTCTAATGGCAGCATAAACATGCAGCATATCAGTGTTATAAGGAACTCAATTTTCTCCAGAGAGAGGGTGACACAGTGGGGATGGGTGCCCCATGCCACACTAGTGCCAGATGTGTGGGGTGCACTTTACGAGGGGGCACTCAGCACAATGTGCCACACAACGGTGAGGCACACGCCATTAATCTCCTTCCACTGGGATGCCTTGAATGCTGCTATACTTTAAGAGTCCTCCACCCTCCCTTTTTTCTCCACCCTTCTTTCCTCATTGCCTCAACGCTCCCATCACCCCATCAATCCTCCCATCTGTTACGCTGTAAACCAGCAACTTTTCTATTACCCCACACTTTTCAAAATGAAATTGCAAGCTTCTACATATGCAACGATTCGGTCCCTTCAGCATCCATCCATCCATCCATCCATCCACCCATCCATCCATCCATCCATCCATCCATCCATCCATCCATCCATCCATCCATCCATCCATACATAATCTAATTTTGCTGTGGCCTCTCTCTGAAATCTCTCATCTTTTCCTCTTCCCCTCCTCCAGCGCTCCCACTAGTCAAATGAAGCAGTCACAGCTGCACAGCCATTTCACGGGGGGCCGCACTGATCACACCATTACGATTATTGACTACATTAAGCAGAGAAGTGGGAGGGGGGTGAGGGGTGGTTGTAACATTGACCACAGTGCTGCATGATCAATATACCCTTTGAGGGAGCGAGGGAGATGAAAGAGTAAACCTAAGACTTAGTGCAGCAGTAGTTTAACTTTGGTATCTTAATGGGGCAAATAAACAGACTGTAACAATAAGCAAAAACATCTGGCCTGACATGTATGTACACTTGGGAAACTAGAGGTTTGCACTCAGTTTGGTCCTGACTGCTTTTAAAAAAAAACGAGTGCTTTGAATCCAGGAGTCAGATAAACTGAATGAGCTTTAACTATTGAGGCAAAGCAAACAAAAAGCCACGCTTTGCTTAAAGCAGGACTTCTAACAGAATGTTTACATCTTCACTGATTAATTACTATATTCACCACACACTGCAGTCCTTGGAGACATTGTTGGACAACCAAAGTTTTAGTTTATGTGCAGGGCGTGAAACACTGATGTGCACTCTACACTCGTTAAAGCATTTGATCCACACCAGAATCAAGGTCATCATTAAAATTTCAAAGACTTCAAAGCAGTATAAAGTCGTAAGTACTGCTTAAATTGACCATTAAGAGAAAAAAAAAATTGTTTGGCATCTTGAAAATTCTCTTTCATCCGTTGAATCATTTTCATGTGATGTATCTATTGAAGGAAGGCTTTGTGGTTAAAATAAGCGAAGCCAAAGTAGATCAGGGATGTGAGCTTTGCTCAGTGATGTGTTTTCAAAGTGAATGAACTTCAACTCTTTTGATTAAAATGTTTGTATCTATTAGTTTTTAGCATTATTTTATAGTTGTCTTTATTTTTAACACAAGAACTTAACCTTAGTATTGCTAAAAGTTAATGTAATTTAAGTGCGTGTTTTTGGGTTTGCAACTTTTGGGTGCTGGTGTATTTGTGTGTCTGTACTTGAACTCTTTGTAGCAGTAGTGTTTATGATTATGATGCACTTTCAGGTCCCAGAACCCATTCATGAGTGCCAGGCCCTCCCAGGATCCTCCTGGAGCTTTCCCAGATGGCTTGCAGAACTCCTACCCATCTTTGGACTGGCATCGCTGCCAGGCCTGCGTTTGCTAGCAGGGCATACAGAGAGGGGACTTGGCACATGTTTTTCTCTCAGGACAAAGGCGTAACTTTTAGAGGTCACTTGAATGTTCTTGGACCAGCTGTACTTTCATCAAACTGGGAATTTACATGCCAGTTTCAAAGATCTAGCAAGAAAATGCAAATGCTGAACGTGTAAAATAATGTTTTATCCATTTAACAAAACCTATCACCGAGGAGGAATATTAATGAAAACATACAATAAATTTAAGAGTCTGGATAATATTAAAGCCTCATTTCAAGGGTTTTCAACAGAAAGCCATTCAGCGGGCATCTTATTACCCTCAGCAAAAAACTATTTTGGTGGCGCAGATGCTTAAACTTAAAGCAACAAGTTTGTTTGAAAATCTTAGAAGTAAAGAGTATTGATATTTGTGTAAAAATGTAGGAAGTCAAGGTAAAAAGTAGTCTGAAAAATAAACACTCAAGTAAAGATACCTGAAAAATCTACTTAAGTATAGTAACAACATATTTGTACTTAGTTACTTCCCACCTCTGAAACTAATGTGTAGGTGAAGTTCTTTACTAGAAAAACTAAGCTGCTACTGCCAGCCATTTTTTTTTGATTTATGTGAGTCTTAGTTACGATGAATAATCATAAAATTTAATTATCAAGAGCCAAAGAGGCAAGACAAAACAACTGATTTCCTAAATGTGCCATCATGATAGCAAGTGTAAAGCATTATGAAAGGAAAGAAGTGGTAATTCCTCTTTAAGCCATACATGACTGCAAATATGTTCCATATGCTCAAGCATGCTAGCTGATTACTAGAATGACAGCTTTCATATAAGGTAAACAACAAGTTATAAGTATCAAATCAGCAGTAAAACCGATGCAATACTACGCTGTCTTTTTTTGCCCAGTTGTTTTCTAACTCCAAATGTGGTGTCATGAGAAAATGGAAAGAGATGAAGATCGGAGAGATGAAGATAGAGAGCAGAATTAAATGATACGGAAATTAGAGTAGGCGTAAATGACTCTGTGAGGGTGAAGGACGGAATAAATTGGATTGGCCTGATGCTGGAGCCCGCAGATAAAATCCAGCAGGGATAAAAGGGGAGTCACGTGGAATAAGATGTGCATGTTGGTGTGTATATATATATGCATCCTTTTCTTTAATGTTGTAACATTGAGTGAAAAAACAATAGTCATGTCAAGGCACTTGACATGACTATTGTTGTGAACAGGTGTTATACAAATGAAGTCAAATGAATAAAAAAAACAGTTGAATTTTAATAAAACGAGACGCACGCTGAAAGCACAAAGCTCCATGAAGGCAGCTCACTCTCTGGGCAGTATTTACTCTTAAGGGAATAGAATGGCATTTTATGTATATTCATTTTGTGAATGTGTACAGACAGAATGACATGCACACACACAAATGCTACCAAAAACATAACCTCCTTGGTGGAGGTAATAAATTGATTGCATCCTTTTGCATACACAGACACTTGCATGTACCTAAGAAAATGCAACAGCTTAACAATCCTGCTGATGTTTCTTTGCTGGATGATTTTCCAGTTATTTTTCTATTGGAGGGTTAGGAGTGGAAGTTTGGAAGTGCATAGTGATGTATGTAGGGGTGGTTTTCAGATTTACAGCTGGCACCAACTCCAGACCCCTGCTTAATGGAATGAGATAAGTAGAGAACAGATGGATGGATGGATGGATGGATGGATGGATGGATGGATGGATGGATGGATAAACTAACGTTCAAAAAAGCAAACCCACTCTGGAAACTAACTGAATTGAAACACGCTGTTGTGTG
>VOQJ01029681.1:5980-21425 GCA_015052665.1 Apistogramma diplotaenia
CCAAGGTGGAATCGAACCCAGGCCCTCCAGATGTCATTCTCTGTGAGGCAGCAGTGCTAACCACCACGCCACCGTGCTGCCTATACTAGAACATCTTGACGAAAATAAATATCTTTTATATCTATAAAATACCTATTTTGATGATACTTTTTCCCCGATGTAGCTTATGTAGTTACGCTATACTTTTTTCCTTCAATACACATGAACACTTTACTCAGAACGTTTACTGATAATGAAGCACAAACTTTAATTTTTTTTCTCCTTTTCATCTCATTGTTAGTGGGGTTTGGTCATGCTTTGAGGTCCTCATTAAATTTCCTGTCCAGTGCTTTAACCATTCACCCATCACATCTCTCGCTTTTCTGTTTCAGCTTACCAGACCATCTCCATCCCCTTTGCCTTTTCCCATTAGTCCTATTTCCCCCTTTCCATTCATATTTCCATTTCCCACAACTTCCTATTTTACTATTCTTGTATCAGCTCATGTTATTTTTCTTTAACACCCACTCTTCTTTATCTCTATGCATTTGATGCAATCACATGCTTGATGGAAAACAGAATCAAAAGCTTTGAAGCTTTTTTTTTCGCTCATGCTGCTTTGGCTTTCTAAGACCACACATCAAACAGCAGTGACCTGTGCTGTGCAGAATTACCCAAAGTATGTTTGATTAGTTTTCATCAAACCAGTGCAGGATGCTCCTACATGGAGTTGGCAGGGCCCAATCGCTGTGCAACAACCCCATCACCTAGTGTAGATTCGTTAAAAGCGGAGGAAGTCACATCTGTACAAGCAGCCTCTCTAACTTAAGAGCCTTCTGTGCACTGATCCTTCAGAAAATATATATTAAGGGGTCTCACCATGATGTTTCACCAATATTCAGTGACAGAAAAGGTTTGTGAACTTTGAATTTATCTTGTTTATTTGAGCCCTCCATTTCTACCACTTCCAGGTCACATATATATATGTATAGTCTAATGGTTAGATCGCCCTCCTCCAGCTTTTCTTCAGGATGTGAAGGCACAGCCAAGAGATATAATATCTCCAGTGTGTTCTTGATCTGTATGGGGGTCAGACATGTTCTCTTTAGTTTGGATTCACCCTGAATACATCTTAGTCAGATGTCTGAACCATATTAATAGGCTTCTTTCAAGGAGGAGCGCTGGCTCTACTCTGAGCTCTTCCTTAATGACTAAGCTCCTCACGTTAGCTGTTAGGCTGAGCCCAGACCCCTTCTGGATAAAGCTCATGTCTTCTTCTTGTATCTGTGATCTTTGATAGCCATAGCTTGTGGGCCTATGTAGATAGATAGGTCACCTCTGTGCTCAGCTCTTACTTTAACACAACACAGAGGTACAGTTTCCACTTCACTGCAGATGCTACAATCTGCTTGGAGTAATGTTTTCAAAGTAATGCAAGGTGAATGGAAATGTGGGTTATAGAGGTGCTCCTCCCTTTGTCTTTATAAGGACATATAAAGTCTGGTTACTGACATTCTGTGCCTCAAAGAAATGAGCAAAGAATGAAAGGTCAATGGCAAAACAAATGCAGACATCTCTAAACTGATAAAATAGTTCTTTATAGGTTTAGAATGAGAATAAGAATAAGATTGGTGGGACTTTGGCATGTCTTAAGTTTTCAAATGACCACCTGGATAGTCTATGACAGAGGTGTCAAACATAAGGCCCGGGGGCCAGAACTGGCCCCTGAAAGACTCTGATCAGGCCCACTAGATGATGGAATCCCTGTTTTTCTCACTACTGTAGAAATTTTCTTTACGATGGCTTCACAGTAAAACGAAATTTTAAAAAAGTACATTTTCTGTTTCCTGATTTCTATAATTACAGGACAGTCTGGACAAAGAACGACCAGAACTTTTTCTGTAGTTTTACTCATTTCTTACAATTTAAGCTGACAGATGACTCTGTCATAAAAAAAAACCTTACATACAGCTTGTTTCTTATATTAAGATATCTCCAGGATTTAATATGCAGTTGAACTTGAGTACAGACAGACAAAGGTTTTTCTGGTCTGGCCCACTGAAGACTAACATGAGCTGCATGTGGCTCACAGTGCAAAATGAGTTTGACACCCCTGGTCTATGACATCCCCTTAGACAATTAATTTGTCAGATTAGACAAAAAGGTAAACTTATTTAGCAACATTGTGACAAAGAAAGCAGTATGGTGGCGATACAACATGTTTTGGTGTAAGTGTGCCACATTTTGTCAGTGTTAATGAATAATGATCAGAATTAAAAAGTAAAATTGATTTCATGGTAAAAAAATCCAGTAGCCAGAACATTTATTGTTACAAATTCACTTTACTGCGGCTCTCTTTTTCTTTCAGTAACTAGTTAACTGCTGCCTATCTGCACACTGTGGCTGACAATGATATTGTTACACTGCAGGAACAAAGAATGATTTCAAAGTTTTATGAAGACATTTCTCACCAGAAAGTCAGTGCATCAGGACACGACTTGAAGCTTTGGACAGGTCGATGCCACAGGTCCAAAATGACATGTGAACCAACAGAATTCCCAACCCAGCTGTAGCCCGACCTGATGAGGGAGGTTCAATTAAGACACTAATGAACTGCAACAGTTTTGAATAGGACTCGTTCGGGCCAGTGGTCTTCTGATGAAGCTCACAAACATGCACCTTCTTACAAACAGGCCACTCCCTCAAACTGGAGATTTAAGATTAGTCTATGCAAATTTCCCAGCACAATATTCCTACATATCATACAGCAAGTAATTGAAAATTGATTTGTCTTTATGCTTCCTGAACCTGCCGAGTGACGGAGAAGAGTAAAAATCATCCATTTTTAGATTCCAAATCCCTGGCGTGCTTTTCTCTCAGGATTAATGCTGTGAATAGTTTCCAGGCTGGTGAGTAATTGTTTAATTTTATACTACCCCAGCAGTGGTGTGTCACAATTAAACCGAAGCTGAGTGTTTTCTCCTCATTTATTATATACAAACAGCGGTAATGAATATGTGATTGCTGCAGTGTCATATAATATGTATGATAAATATGGTTGCAATTCGGGTAAAGAGCATTAATACTTTACGTGTTGCCAGGGGCGCTGTGAGGAGCATACAACTCCGGGGCCATTTTAGCATCACGAAAAGCTGTTTTAATCCACATAAACATATTCTTGGTTATCTTCATACACAGAAAACATTCTTCTGATATTCTGATATTTATTTAGACTCTCTATCTCTTTCTGAATTAACCTAAATTATTGGTTACTCCAAACCATCAATGTGTCCATTGGACCCCATTTCTATGAGACTGTTCAAAGACGTGCTACCATTAATTAACTCTTCGGTCTTAAATATGATCTATATATCTCTACTAACAGGTTACGCACACAGGCTGATAAGGTGGCAGTTATTAAATCATCATTTAAAAGCATCCCTTGACCCAGCTGTCTTAGGTAATTATATGCCACTCTCCAACCTTCATTTTCTCTCAGTCTCGAAAGAGGAATGGTTTATTTGACGAGTCAGGTTTCAGAAATCATCACAGTGTTATTGAAGGTTGCAAACGATCTTCTCGTGGCCTCTGACAGTGGACTCATCGCTGTGCTCGTCCTGCAGGAACTCTGTGCAACATTCAATACTATTGATCATAATATTTAATACAGAGATTAGAACATGCCATACAGTAGGTATTACAGGTACAGCGCTGCAGTGGTTTGAATCGTGTTTATCTAATAGACTCTAATTTGTTCAGGTAAATGGGGAGTGTTCTTCACACACCAAGGTTAATCCAGAGAGACAGAAGATGAACCATAAATCCAGAACAAAAACTACTTTGCATAAAAGTTGATTTGCATGTCATTAAGTGAATAAATATTTGATCACCAAGCAAAATATGAATTAGTACTTGGTGGAGGAACCCTTGTTGGCAAGCACAGCAGTAAGATGTTTCTTATAGTTGGTCACCTCGTTTGCACACATCTTCAGAGGGATTTTGGCCCACTTCTCTTTATAGAAACTCTAAATACTTTTGGGTTTCTTGGTCGCTGTTTGGTAACTCAAAGCTTCAGCTCCCTCCAAGATTTTCTAAAGGGTTGAGGTCTGGAGACTGGCTAGCCCACTCCATGGCCGTAACATGCTTCTTCTTTAGCCACAGCTTTGTTGCTTTTCTCAGCATTTCTCTTCCTCCAAAGATGGCGGGTCATCATCTGATCACAGCACTTTGACCCAAGCCTGCTCCAAATCATTTACATCTTGACTGGCAAACTTAAGATGGGCCTGTGCATGTGCTTTCTTGAGCTCCAGACCGAGGATGATTGATTTTATATTTCTTCCGCTTCCACATGATTGCACCCTGCATTTGCCACCTTCTCACCGAGCTGATGGTCCATTCCACCAGCGTTGTGAAGCAATCTTTTCCCCGATTCGTTTGACATCTCTTTGGTCTTGCACATGGTGGTGGACAGGTTGGAATGGAAGAAACTGATCCTGTGTTTTTTTATATGCATAAGGAGTAGAGATCAGAGGTACCTGTAACTGACTAATTGACTGTGCCACATGGGCACACAGCCAATCTGTGGGAGCCAAAATTCTGGCTGGGTTGTAGGGGATCAAATACTTACTTCACATGGCATGCAAATCAATTTATAACTTTTATGTAATGTGTTTTTTTTTTAGTTTTGGCTGATACTCTATTTAGCTCTATTAAAATTACACTATCATAAAAATTAGACTGTTCATTTTTTTGTAAGTGAGAAAACTTTCAGCGGGGGATCCAATAATTATTTCTCTCTGAGAAATACAAACTATTACTGCCAACCAAGAGCACTTTGTATCCTTGTTCTTTTGCCTTGTGTACAGCATATATTGCCTTTTAATCTAGTTATATAATTTAGCATAACAGTACTCAAGTGAATTTGATCTGTCCTGTTGCTTCATCATTAAACTGAGACAATCAACTCAATAAAGCTTCTATTAAAAAGTATTGGAGGGAAAGAAAGATTTCAGAAAACCCTGTCACACCACACAGTACATGTTCCTAGACAAAGCTGATATATTTTTGTAAGTGGGCCATGGTATTGTTGGGGCTGGGGGCAAGGGGATTTCCCATGTTAAAAATAAATAGTTAATAAGTAACATATGTTGTACTCTCAAACTCATAAACGGAATAATAGCAACAGCTACATTAAAGCTCCATAATGTTTTTTACAGTATGTTGCCAGTGCTGTCATTAAAATTGCAATTTCTATGTTGAAAGACAGCGGTAAAAACATTGAAAGTTGTTACATTGTATCGTTTTACAAAATCTGACACAAAAATCTATGGTGGCAAAAACTTAGTGAATACTGAGCATCACTCAGTGAGTGCTGGCATTCTGTTTGTTTTCATATCAGATCATAGTTTGAGCCCGTTTTGCAGCATCTGGGAAAACCACCATCACTGATGGAGCAATGAACTTAATTCAAATGAGCTGATAATAGAGGGGAAGTAATAGCAGTGTCCAGTCTCCAGAGGACACATCCAACCCTGGTACTTTACTTTGTGCTGTCTTAATGCGATTTGACAGCAGTGTTAATGTATTTTAAAAATGAATGTGCTTCATACAGTCATGGATATATGCATTAATACATGGTTTAATAATAATCACAAGTGTTGTAGTGTAATGCATTTTGTAATGTCATCACTCTGCTACATCCCTCAGCTTCTATTAAGTCTCACACTGAGCATGTGTCAAACAGATTATACCCGAGATTTCAGGAAAGAGCCTGACAGATTTTTATGATACTCATTAACAAGCCATAAAAGCTAATACCTTTACTGTAGTGTGGCTGTACAAAAATACCTTCCACCTTATTAAAATTCAGAGCACTGACTTGGATCCTAGTAGTTAACATTGTAGTCTGAGATGTGCCAATAATAAATCTTCTGTATCCATTAGCTTGGTAATTGGTGCCATTTAAGTAATAAAACTCCTTATGTTGATCTACTCATTATTCAGTCAGTTTCTACTCTGTTGTGCAGGGGAATCTCACAGGACTATACTGGTGAGCCATCGTCTCATTGTCTCCCTTCCCCCCTCTGTCTGTTTCCCTGTAGATGGGAGGCACCATGTACAACACAGGAAAGCATGTGTCCCTCCGGCCAGACAAAGCTCACCTGGTGAACATCTCTGGGGGCCCCCTGGGTTACAGCTACCGGCTGGAAGAAGTCCGCATCCACTTTGGGAGTGAAGACTCTCAAGGTTCAGAGCACCTCCTGAATGGACAGGGCTTTCCTGGGGAGGTAAGAGGCAAGACATACAGCCATGGTAGAAAGAAGGTGCACCCTCTCTGACTTTAAGGTTTTAAAATGAGGTAAAACAACTTGAGATGAAGGACAGCACAAGATGTTATTCGCTGTAAAACACTGCATGAAAAATGAAGTATAGCCCAGCTCATGGTTGAGTGCAAGGTGCCCAGATCCTGTGGCTGTAAAACGAGCCCAAATCAGCATCCTTCGATATTTGTGATGTTTTTTTTTTTGTTTTATTTTGCGTGTTCTCTGACCGCTGCATGAGCTGACCTTAGGCTGATTGAATTTTCTGGGATGTCCACTCATGGGAAGATTGGAAACTGGCTTGATTGTTTTCCACCTGTAAATAATCTTTCTCCCTGTAGGATGATAGAATTCGGATTGTTTGGAAATTTCCTTATAACATTTCCATATTGATGGGCAACAGTTTCTTAAAGATGATTGCTGATGTCATTTCTCCGGGCACCTGAATCCTCCCGAACTTCTGCTTTTACAGAGGCAGTCACATGTACTGTATTGATGATCAAATAATCAACTGAATGGCTGCTACTTACAGTACCCTTTTCAGTAAGACAGTACTTCTGCATGTTGGTTTAATCTTTGTTAAATATATAATGACACTGTGTAGTTTGCCATGTTTTGTATTTATCGTGAGGTTGTTGTTGCATCATTTTAAGACCTGCAAAGGACATGATTATTTTATTACATAATAATTCATAAAATTCAAGACTTCAACAATAACAGGCTAAAGGGAAAATTGACAGTTGCAGAAAAACAGCTTAATTGTCTTCTTGCAACATTAATGACTACATGATTATGTAATATCACCTAACAACCTAGTACACATGCATACAGATATAAACCACTAAGCAGCACATACTCATGACTCAGGAAGTTAAACTTTTTCAAATGTGGTAGTTTTCTTTCCTACAAGACAGATTCCAAGTTTATTTGAGCCAGTAATCCATCTAAATGGAAATTAAAATCTAGTTTCCAGAATTGAAAAAGCTCATGTTTTCCATTTCTGTTCAGTTTGGGGCTCTGTGGAGAGGCCCTGAGCTTGTCTGTCTTTAACCGAACAGTGATCACAATAATGCATTTGTTTGGTAAATCCACTCTGTCCACAGAGATGAAGCGGTACACTTTTGAGACACTTCTCAGTGTTATTATGCAAATTTTATTTGTGATTTCACTTCTGCCAGAGATGTTCTGGAAGAATAAGTAACCTCATTCACTAAATCGAAACTCATTGAGCAGAGCTGAAGAGCTACTGCTTTTCTACCTAAATAACCATGAAGTACTGTAAAGGAGTTTTGATAAAACCTGCTAATGGCCTAGCTAAATCATTTTTATCCCCTCAGAATCCATCTGAAGTAAGATCCTTGGAATAGCTTGCTTACTTTTATTTTTTAAACTTTATTTATAAAAGCAGAGCAACAGCTTGGACATACAATGAAAACAGGACAAGCCAAAACAAGTTAGAAGGGGGATCTGTGGTCTGGCTTAGGTTGGTAAAACCACCAGACCTCTCAAAACTAGAATCCGTGAACATCGATTGAATATATTCAATCATGAAACAAGAAGTCCTGTAGTTGTTAATTTCACTCAAGCCTCTCACAATGTGTGTTATACACACACACACACATTATATAGATATGGAAAGCATGTCAATATCAAGCTCTGAACATAACTGAAAGCTTGCTTACTTTGCCTTAGGCATGAAGATCAACCCTCCACCCCATCCCCTCTTTGTTTGTTTTTTTCCAATTCTTGTTTGTGAGTGCATGAAAGATAGACTCATTCAAGCAGTATCAACTGGGTATTGTGCTGGAGCTCAGCCAGAACGTGCAGTTCTTGATTTACTATGTGCTATATCTTCAATTGTGATCATTGTTTTTGGGTCATGAGCAAACAAATGGCCAAGAATCTCTGGAGGGCATACATTAGCATTCTAACGAGGAACAGACGCAAGGAAACATAGATTGTGTGTAATAAAGGGAGATTGTCATGATTGTTTGTTCTCTTTCTCTCTTTCTTTCTCTCTTTCCCCACTGTGTTGGCTTTTGGAGTCAGTAGTTTTTTGTATTTGTATGATGGGGTGCTGCACTCCTTCTGTGAACTCTAGTGATGAAACAGACATAATTCATGCTTTCTCAGATATTATCAAAATTGCAAACTGAAAAATTCTCCAGCTGGCTGGAGGCTCTCCGCGAACATTGTAAGTTGTACCTGGGATTAGGTATGCTCATTTAAAAAATGTTACGACCCTTATATCTTTGCTTCTCATTATTCACTCTGCTCCCAGGAGACCTTGATAGGTAAACCAGTTTTTTAGGAAACTTCTATGTTTGCTTAATTTATTGTACAGCATATTTGAATCTCGGTCATACCTACATTTAAAAGTTTGTGGAACTCAGCTTTGACCTTCCGGGGAGTGGAGAGCTGGACATGCCAATGTGGATAAAGATATTGCACCATTCTTTATAATCTAACCTGCTGCGTCAGATTAAAAGTGCTCCGTAACATGTTAAAAAACAATTGTCCATGCTACAAATTAAAATTATTTTTTCTCTCTTTTGCATCTTTATTTAATTGAACTGAACATAATTCATATTGTGTTTTTTTCTGCATACCTTTGCAGTTTGCACATAAAAAGATTGCAATTCTTAACATTATTTAGAGCCCTTGATTATATACTTTATACACAACATTATCTGTCAGTTGCATCTCTGCTTGAAACACCATTTTAAGTAATATTCTGTAAAATTGCTTTTCTATTTCAGGTGCAGCTGATCCATTACAATCAGGATCTGTATACCAACTACAGTGAGGCAGCTAAGAGCCCTCATGGAATTGCTGTTGTTTCCATCTTCATAAAGGTCTGCTTATTCTTTTGGGAATAGAGTAAAGAAGCAATTAATGTTGGTCTCAGACACCCCAGTAGCCATACAAAAAATAGCTAGAATACAGAGGTGGGGTGCAGTGGTGATAAATTTGGTTTCAGTAAAAACCTGGCAGAGAGAATCTCATTAAGAGGCACATATATACAGTTTATTAACATGCTTTAATTTCATTGAATTTTATGCATTGTGCAGCCTTTTCACATACGTTTTGATCCACATAAGATTTCACAAAAACAAGCTTAATAGCTACATGTTTTATAGGATATTGTGTGTGCGTGTGTCTGTGTTTGTGTGTAGGTGTGTGTGTGATTTGTGACTGTATCTGAGCCTCCTCTCTTTGTCATCTCTCAGCTCTCTGAAAATTCCAACGCCTTCCTCAACCGCATGCTCAATAGAGACACCATCACCAGAATTAACTACAAACGTAAGATGCACACACACTCTTTATCTGACGCACACATACACACACTTATCCTGTGTTTTGCCTTTAGATGAGCTAATTCTGAACGTGTACAGGCTTATCTGGTTCTTGGACTAAAATAAATCTATAACCTACCACGTTTGATTCTTGAGTTTTGGCGTTTGTCCAGAAATACTTGTCGTGTTAAACACACAACCTCATTGTCTGTCACAGCTTTGGAAATGAAATGGAAGAATCGACTTTTCTATTATTAATGCTGTGAAGGTTTACTAATCTGGCTTTCAGTCAAAAGATTAAACTTTCTCACCTGCATGTGGATTGATAGTCATCCAGGTGTTGTATCTACTTTGATGTGATAATTGTCATAATCCTGAGCCTTCTGCCCAGTGTTTTATGTTTTTGTGGATGAAGTCTGTTGTTTCTGCTTTTGTTTACTTCTGGATTCCCCGTGTTCTTGTGTTCCCTGTGTTCTTGTGTTCCCCGTGTTCTTGTCTTTTCCGTGTTCTTGTGTTCCCCGTGTTCTTGTCTTTTCTGTGTTCTTGTCTTTTCCGTGTTCTTGTGTTCCCCGTGTTCCCCGTGTTCTTGTGTTCCCCGTGTTCTTGTCTTTTCCTTGTGTTCTTGTGTTCCCCGTGTTCTTGTCTTCCCCGTGTTCTTGTGCTCCGATGTTTATGCGCTCCCATCTGTGTCCAGTCTTCGTTTTAGATTCCCTCTGTGTGCCGGCCTCCTATATGTCAAGTCTTTGATGTGTCAAGCTTGGTCACTTCCTATTTTATTTTGACAGTCCCTTGTCCCATGTGCTTTGTGTGTTTTGCTTCCTGTGTCTCATTAGTGAATTCTGTTCAGCTGTGCTCCCTGCCTGTTGCCTGTTTACCCATCATGCTCCTGTGTATTTATTGACTCAGTCTTTCTCTTGTCGAATCCTTGTTGTTGTAGTGGCTGTGTTTCATCCAGCGTTCCCCTCACTTTTAGTGTTCCCCAGATCCCCTTCCCAGATTTTCTTTAGTTTATTTCCCTACCTTGGATTGTTTGAGTGTCTGCCACAATAAAGGCTCGTTTTGATATTTCACCTCTGCCTGCTCCTAAAGTCCTGCCTTTGGGTCTTCATCTCTACACACTCCACACAGTCTGCTCCCACGCACCGTGACAATACTTCTGACAAAGATATTCTTAAATCAGTGCAGGCTGAGTTATATCATCATTATACTTGCAGCAAGTCTTATTGGCTCAGACCAAGGCAGAGATTTTGTGCAGGGTGGTTACTAGTGGCAGACTAATGTAGTGGTTGCTCACAGCGACCAGGTTCTGGGTTTGAATTCTATGCCTAGAAACTTTCTGTGTGGAGCAGAGTGTGCAGTGCAAATTATAGCTGGGATAGGCTCCATCCCTCTGCCCCCCGGCAATCCAGACTGGATAAGTGGTTAAGAAAATGGATGGATGGTGATTACATGCAACGTCTATCTAAAGTATCAAAAATTCTTTAGAATAGAGGAGGACCCCAACGGAGGACTCGAGCTGAACTTGGGCTTTTATAAGTGAGTGTAGAAAAGAGTGTGCAAAAGCAAGGCAGGGCTGGTCGGGAGCCAGTGGCACTACAATTCACTAAACTTAACTTGACATAAATCAGGAACTAAGGCACACAGCAGGGAACTAATGATGTGACAAAGAACAAAGGAAAACAGAGACGATATAGACACAAACAGATAACGAGAGGCAACACCTGGGAGGGGAACACAGGAAGCAAACTAGACACTCCACACAAGGGCCACAGACACACCAAACTAAAACAGGAAGGAACTAAACCCAAAGACCAGGACTAGGACACATGAACAAGAGAGCAGGAGAAAAACAAACAAAACACACAAATATCCACAACCAAAGAATCAACCTGTAATCAGAACCAGGAGCCAGAATAGGGGAACTTAATACATTAAATGCTGGGCAAACAGCTGAGGATCATGAGTTCAGATATCAGTTTATATCTTGTTCTACACAACAGAGCTCACTGACAGTTTCACTGCCTTCAGAAAGAAAGCATTCTTAGTTAAACATATCTGTGCTACATTGCTAAAATCAGTTTTCTCTACTGTGAACATGTGCAGTTCCTGAATTGTCTTCCTGTTAATGGGGCTAAATATAGCAGAGTGACATAAGGACAAGGCAGGAACTTTGTGTGTCACTCCAGACGACATTTATAGAGCTTTCCTTATTCTCAGTAAACGTAGGTTATACAGTACGAACCTAAACCAAGATCCAATTAAAGCTAATACTGAACTCTAGCCTGTGGGAAGCAGCAGGGAATTTTTAAATTAGATGCGAGTAATATAATTGATGTATGAACTCATTCTGTCCCTGATTGTTACAGAGACACATAAAGTTCCTGTACAATAGCACACTTGTGTTTGTATCTCTAATTTATTGCAATTTGCCCAAAAATTATAGATTCGTACTGCACATTTAAGCAGTGCTTGACATTCATTTAGCATAGTCGTGTCTTTTTTCTTTGTATAATCTGGTTATAATGGGTCCCAGTTTTGCTATGAAAATATCCCCCACACCACCACCAACCTATCTCACTGATATGCGGCAGAATGGATCCATGACTGTATGGATCCAGAATGTCGTTTATACCTAATTTTGACCCTACCTTCCAAGTGTCACAGCAACATTTTTCCAATAGTCTGCTGTACAGTTTTGGTGAGCCCGTGTGAATTGTTCTAAGCTGACAGGAGTGGAAGCAGTGTGATGCCGAGACTGCAGCAGGTCGTCTTGACCATGTTTGCATGCCAAAATGCATTTACTGAGTTGCTGCCATGTGAGTCATTGGATTTTTGCATTAATAAACAGTTGAAACACTTAAAAACAGTTTAAAAAATGCAAAACATTGCATATGCTACATACATATGTTTGCAATGTTTGACCACTATTGTCATGCTAGCTAATGCATAATGTGGGAGTACCTCTGACCACACATAGTTCAAATTTTTTCTTTAGTGAAGGTGATCATTTAACATGCATAAGCATAAAAAATGCCTCAGCATGGGATTTTTTTGACCTACAACACCTGTTAAACATTTGTATATATTAACAAGTGTTCTTTCCATTTCCATTACATAACCAAGACAAGTGTGCAGTGCTATACTCTTAGTTATTTTTTGAGTGTTATGCATATATAACCTCATTCATACCCTGAAAATAGTGGAGTGTGTGTGTGGAAGTATGCAATCTGAAACACAGCACAAGTCTAGATATTAAAGTGTAATGTATGAGTACTACAATTTAAGTTTAAGCAATATGAAGCATGCAAATACTGTACATACACATTTCTTATTTTTCTTCAGTTTAACGGGTGTCCCAGTTAATATATTTGAACCTAAGTGAACTTGCACACACAGCTTCTCTCTTCCTATTTTTCTTTTTTCTCTAGATGATGCCTTCTTATTGATGGGCCTGAACATAGGTGACCTCTACCCCGACACCACACGTTACATCACCTACGAGGGCTCCATCACCATTCCTCCCTGCTACGAGACATCCACGTGGATACTCATCAACAAGCCTGTCTATGTGACACAGATGCAGGTACAATAGTGCAGGATAGGTATCTGGTGTCTGGTTGGGAAAAAAATTATATACATTGTGTTGATCAGGGCAGAAACTTGATTTCTAATTTTCTTGCTGGCATGGGGTGTAAATATGCCCCAACTGCAAATTACACCTTCATAACCTGCAATTTTCAAAGCGTCTGTTTTTCCCTAAGTGGTTTAGATAAAACAAGCTGTGTTGTAACAATAATGTAATGAAATGCAGCACATAGCAAACAAACAAACCTACTTTGCTGTCTTAGGAGCTAAAACAAACATTCGATTCAACCGTGTCTGTTTTTTTTTTGGAGCCACTGATCTCGTTTAAATCCTTTTGTTTAAAAATCGTTTTGAACCTTCCAAAATCAACCAAAGCTGTAAACACAATGCAAAGAAACAACCACTATGATTTTGTTGAAAAAGTCTATGCATGAAAAATTCAACAGCTTGCACACTGCAGAACTCCAATTTTTCCTATTCGTTGCATCACTGTAGCAATGATGCTTCAAACACACCTGGTCTTCATCAGATATAAAAAAAAAAATCCATGTTGTGTGTTGCAGAGATATCAGTAAAAAAAACAGGGATGGTTTTCCATGTAAAACCATTTGTACCACATGGTGGTGATGTGAGTCAATGTAGCATCTGCTCTGCCCTGTCTATTTCTAATCGGTGAGGAAGCAAACTATGGCTAAGGCGCTCGGAAGGTGACACACATCACCACCAGCACCAAATCCCAGAAAGACACTGTGCTCAGAAAGAAAAATGGAAAAGACGAGAAAATATTTGAGTAGCTTCTCATTGCTTGAGACAGTTTGGAGAGTAAATGAACATGATGATGCTGAGTATGATGCTCAAGGTGCAACATGTCTCCTAGACTGTTAAGGTAAACGCTATTAATGCTTATAATGGATACTGTAGCACTATATGGCCAAAAGTATTCACTCATCTGCCTTCACACGTATATGAACTTGAGTGACATTCCGTTCTTAATCAAAGGGCTTCATATCATGTCAGCCCCTTTGCAGGTATAACAGCTTCACCTTTACCAGGAAGGCTTTCCACAAGGTTTAGGAGTTTTTATGGGAATCTTCTTCCAGAAGCACATTTGTGAGGTCAGACACTGTTGTTGGACGAGAAGGCCTGACTCAGTTACCACTCTAATTGATCCCAAAGGTGTTCTGTTGGGTTGAGGTCAGGACACTGTGCCGGCCAGTCAAGTTCTTCCACACCTTATGGACCTGCTTTGTGCACTGGTGTGCAGTCATGTTGGAACAGGACGGGGCCATCCCCAAACTGTTCCCACAACGTTGGGAGAATGAAATTGTCCAAAATGCCTTGGTATGCTGCCATCTGATCATGGCACCATGCTGGAATTCAGTGAGCTCCTTTCTCCTTGCTCCTAATTTCACTTATGGTTGTAGCAGTCTGCATGCCTAGGTGCTTGGTTTATACACCTGTGATCATGGAAGTGACTGGAACATATGAATTGAATGATTTGGTTGGGTGAGTGAATACTTTTGGCGACATGATGTAATTCCTGTATGTGATTAGTGCTTTATAGCCATGAACCAAGCTGCAAACTGTGGGATCTCAATCTTTCCATCCAGGGTGAGAGTCAGAATTCACCTTGAACAGGTTGTAAATAGATCACAGGGCTCACACAGAGAGACGCTCACATCAACACGTATGATTGATTCAGATGCACCAGTTTCTTTTGTTGCAGGTTACTGCAGGGGATGGGAACAAAACAAAACTTTCCTGGTAAAACAGTGCCTCTTAGTAGTGAAAGTTTTAGGTACATTTTATTGAGGATAATTACAAAAAGTGCCTTTGACCCCCTATCCCTGAACCCTAACCCTACGTTTTGGGGGAAAGCAAAGAAGGTGAGCTTTTATGTAGTTTCTGATTTAGATCAGTTTTATTGTTTTATTTTATTTTTTGCCCCAGTTTATCAGGACTTGTGAGAACCATTAAAAGATAATAAAATGATAATATACTTTGTAGCTCAAATCCAAAATACAATCTTTAGACCAAGAAGCTTAGTGTCAATTGCAGCACATTACAGTCCAGCACAGCAACCTCCTGCATGCATCAGTGTAATCAAGTCCCACACACTGTGCCATTCATTCTTACTGCATTTGTCCCTTTTCTCACTCACCTGTCCTTTCTTCTCACATGCCTGTCATCTGCTCCCTATTTTATCTTAATTTTTTCTTCTCTTCCATTTTTCCCCTTTTTTCCTCCTTTGCTGTTTTTTCCTCG
>VOQJ01029682.1:8518-25950 GCA_015052665.1 Apistogramma diplotaenia
AAAAAAAAGAAAGAGGGGGGGGGGGGCAGAGAGGGGACAAACTTAGACAGCCAGGCGATGAGTGAATCTGTGCTGGGATTAAATAAATAAATAAAGAAAGCGAGAAAGGAAGAGGCGGCTGCTTGCAATCCAACATCAAACAGAATCCAGGCTGAGGAGACCTGTTGTGTGAGGGAGGAAAAAAAAAGGAATGAGAATGAAGGAGAGGCTGTGAAAGCCGGGGAGATGTTTGGGGTTTACTGCAGAGAGCATGCGACGTGGATAATATCACAACTTTTTAAGGGGACACACTGAGACGAGGGTAAATGCTGACAGAGCAGAACAGAGGCGAGCTTTGTTGTTGTATTCTTCATAGCTGCTTTGCCGATCTGATTACTCAAGTCTTTGCAGCTGAGAGCTCATGTGTCCTAAAGTAATACAGAAAGTCAGGATCAAGAAGCAAGAGAAGCGAGACATGTATTTTCAGCTAATGCGAGTCTCGTGGAAGAGATCGATGAGGTGATTTGGGGCTGAACGGTATCTGGGTCTCATCCGGCTTCCGTTAGAAACAATGAGTGAAGAAAGTCAATAAGTCAGTAGCGAGGTGTCCCAGTAGGGAGAGACGGAGGATGAGCCGCGATAGAGGAAAGAAGATTGGTCCAGTCGCACAAAACGACAGTAGGAATATTTAACAAGTTTGTATCTCAACACTAATTTGTCCACATTTTCACAAATACGAGAGGGAAAACACATCAGGCTGCTTAATGTTATTAAGAGGAGCATGGAGAGAGTGTAAAATGCTGTCTGGCTCTATTTTCTTTCTGATTCAAAACAATACACAGCATAAACAATACCAGTGAAGATTTGACATGCAGTTGAAAGCAAAAGCTCTTAAATCTTGGGCCACACCTGAAGATAAGCTAAAGACCATTCTACCATCTGGCACAGATTTTGGTATTTGGCTGTCAGGAAGGAGTGCATTTACTCATTTGTATGCTTTACAAATGAGCAAATACAGCAGTAAAAAGGCTGAATGCCTGCTCACCTGAGACTGGAAACTCTGGTTCCAGGCCACCACGTTAAATTCTTCTAAAATGCCCATATTTGCATGTTCAAGAACAAACCAGCATGGACAGCAGCTCATGGGTTGCAGTCCAAGGACCTATGCATTAAAAAAATAAAAAATAAATAAATGTATGCTTGGTGGTGATCTGCATGTTAGTGTGCAGAGCCTGCAGAAGGAACTGGCACAGAGGGAAGCTTGTAGCTAGATAACGCAGGTAATGCTGCATATTTTAGCTAGTATGTAGCCTTCAGCTGGACTGTTGCCAGTGTTCTTTCTGAGAACAAATGGTACCACTGCATCGCACGCTTCGGGATTTTATCTGTCAATTACCAGCAGCAGTCGGAGCAGACCCGCTCCAACCATTCCAGTCCAAAAATTCAAGAGTAGGTATTAAATGGCACTTTTTGTTTTGTAATTTTCAGAATTAAAGACACATTTTGTTCTCAAAACAAATGTCTCGGTGCTAGCACAGACCGTTTGTAAGGCTGCCTGTACTGTGCTAGAAGTGTTGAATTTGTGTGCAACGCCAGCCCACAGAAATGAAAGCATCTGCACGAGCACTGGCGACATACGGAGAAGTGTCATGTGTGGGCTGACGACTGACTCAGAGATGCACAGTCGTCGTTGAGAAAATAAAGTGGGGGATTGGTGGGGGTGGGGCGGAGAAGGAGTTAATTATACACAGGAAGAGTTTTAAAGAGAAACCAAGAGTTGTATTCAGCTCGAGAATTGTTTTTAAACCAGCTTCAAGTCCAAACATCAAGCAGTAAAATATCACCAGGTGTTAACTAAATATTTCTAGCCTTATTAGTTGCTGCCGGGAAAACTGAACGAGAAGGGAAAAGTATTTAAGACTCTGTTTTTAATTTATGCAAGTTCACAACCTCTCGATGCAGCCAGAAGCTCTTGATATAGATGCAGATGTGTAACACCGCTGGCTTCATTAAGCTGTTAAAGTGACAGCATTCAGTCATTTTGACACGTGTCGCAATTGCATTCATTTTGCTCACAGTTTCATTCAGACATACCTGTGACCTTGGCAATGAGAGCCGCCATTGCAGCTCTATTTTTAATTAGAAAGGCTACGTCCTGTGTATAATTATGGAAAAACACCCACACGCACGCACAGACTTTAGAAAACAGGGTTGTACAGTCGTGCTTCCTACATCGAAGAAATATTGCAAACTTTTTTCTCTTTTTTTAAATCTCATTTGAAAAAGTCATCCATGTTTTCATCCCAGCACATTTGGACTGTTGTGATTCCCTCTCCTCTGGTCTCAGCCAAAAGTCCATTTCGAACACCACAAGTGTGCTCAAAACTCAGCAGCCTGACTTCAAACCAAGTCAAAGAGAAACAATCACATCAGTGCCATCTGTGCAACTACCTGTTAGAGATCAAGTTGATTTAAAAGTTTTATTAATGACTTTAAAAGCCTTACGTGAGCTTGGTTCTACCAACATTATCGATTTAGTCGCACCTTATGCGTGCACTCCTCAGGTCAGACCTGTTTCTGTAACCTGCCTCGTGCCCAATAGGAAATCAGGCTTTTTTCTGCTGCAGTCCCACAGCTGTGGAACATTGTGCCAGACAGATTTACATTAGACTCAGTATCTACTCTTAAATCACTCCACAAAACTTACTTTCACAGATGGCTTTTCTTTTATGATAAAACATTTTTTATTCCCTCACTGTCATTTTTTTATTGACACTATTTTTATTGTACTTATTTATTTCATTTATCACAATATTCAAGCTGTTTGCCCAGGTTTTACACAATTCTATTATTTTGCCTTTATATGCGTTTCTTTTAGATTTTTGATTGTAATATTTATTGTATTCAGTGAAGCTGTAAACACTGTAACCATGTCTTGAAATGTGTTACACAAATAAAGGTTTGTAACTATTATTATTGTAATTATTATTATTATCGCCATCATTTATTGCAATGATGTTACCAATGTTGCCACATAGTAACTGTGCGTAGCTCTCGTGCCTGCTGCTGTCCATCTCTAATGATTGATGCTACAAACAGACTGGAGGTATTAAATCCAACTCACAACACAAATATTTTAGACATCTGACAAAAACATGATTGAAACTAAAAAAAATACTGAATTCAGTGCTGAATTCAGTGAGCTGAAATCACATTTGTATACCCAAATTTGAGCCAGCATGCTGGACTTGAACCACTAAAATATATTTTTCTGTTAAGAAATGGAAATAAATAGGTGCAATTTGGCAATAATGTGATTTAATATTTTTCTGATTTTTTAAAATAGTAAATTTGAAGGTTTAAGAATAATAACGATAATTACATTTTAGCATTAAGGATCATTTAGATTCAAAGCCTGCATGTACTGGTGGATTAACCATTACAGAAACATAAAAAAATGATCTTGGTAATTACCGATGCTGCTAGTTTAGGGCAGCTGTGGCGTAAACCTTACACTGGATGATGGTCCAATAAATATGTTAAGCACTATACAAGTAAAGTGTCTGGTGATCTTGCAGTACCCGTTTGGCTTCTGGTGGCATTTTTGTTTTTCAGTGATGTTTATGGAGAGAACTGTGGAAAAAGCACGATGTTCAGGCTTTGCTCTGTGTCCTGTGTACTTGGCATGAGATTTATTTGAGAAGCTTGAGAGCCAGAGGCCAAGACTGAAAGTGAGCGTCTTGCAGTTGGCAACCTCGATCTATTTATTTTTTCTCTACAGCTGTTTGGGGCATCTCCCAAAGTAATCCTATTGTTTTTTAGTGAGATAAGCAACTCACAAGGATGCAGGAGAGACATGCACAGAAAAGGAGTCATAATCTTGTGTGTTCTTGTGACTTTATGTACTGTAGTTCAGACTTGCACTGACTTGAAAGTAAATGTAAATGTTAGTAGATCAGATCTAACACGATTGCCGTTGAACCTTTGGCGTTGAAAATGGATCGTTTATCCAGCAAACTGAGTGAAATGATGGATAATGGCTCCAAAAATACACACAGGAACGTATCATATTAAAATGGAATACATTTGCTTATACACAAAAACTATAACCTTCAAAAAATTTTATGTAACTTATAAATAACCCAGAAATATTTTTGCTCATACACACATGCTTCAACTGCTGCAGTTCCTCCAACTGAGATGTCACTCATGGCTGAGCTGCACCATATCGACATTCGGCACAGTATATTTGTTCCCATGGAGCTTCTCATTCAGCACAACACAAACAATGACAACAGCAATATGATTTAGTATTGTCTCAAACTTAAAAATAAACACTAAAAAGCCAGGTGTTTATTACCAACTTAAATTTGTATTTTTCCATGCAAAGGGTGCTCTAACTAAAGGCTCATGAAGAGCTATCCTTGATCCTCTTGCCTTTCACCTGGAAATCAGTCTCACTGTGCCATCTCTGATGTCTCTTTGTTTTTTAAATGCATATGGAGGAGAGGATCTTGCTGCAGGAGCTGGAATTGAGGATGCACAGGATCTTGCACCTGTGTATCCTTGCAGTATACTAAAAGAAGTGTGACAGAGCTGGAATTTAACATGGGGTCATGTGGACTTTACAAATAAGCATTGCTCTGTAAGGTGTTTTAGTCATTTAAGCTCTTAATCCAGGATGTCTCGTTTTGTTATGCTGCTGATCCCTCGTTTCTTTAAGGGCCTTTTAAAAAAGGGAAATATACCACAAACTTTAATATTAAAACAGCAGGATAGGCATTAAGTTAAACTTCAGAAAACCAACAAACACGAAAGACAAGGACGTGTCACAGGTCTTTAATGTGAAGCCGACTGGTTCATTTCCAAAACATTCATCTAAAGAAGTAAATGCCAGTCAGAGGCCATAATCTCAGCAAAACAGCCTTGTTTTTCATCTTTCATACCTAATATGGGAAATGTTCTTCATAAACAGGACAACGCTTAAACTTTTCTGGCAGCTTTTGGGTGAAAACTGACAATAGTGGGTCTGCTCAGTGTTCCAGCTCCCACCCAAGACTCATCTCCACACACACACCCTGTGGAGACTGTGTCACACACACACACACACACACGCACACACACACACACACACACACACACACACACACACACACACACACACACACACTTAAAGAACCTTTGCATACATATGCACACTCAGCAACAAAAGGCATCCTCCTTAAATGCATCAGAAACCGCCCACACTTAAAATCCTCTCTCTGGCTGTCGCTCTTCCCAGTTTTCCTGTCTCTCTCTCTCTTTCTCATGCTTCACCCAGGACGTCCGGATGAGCCTCTCTAACTTCTCAATACAGAAATGTCCCACTCTTTTCTTCTCTTTTCATCTCTGTTTGCCTGCTGCAGTGGGGTGGGAGCTGACAGCCAATAAAAAGAGCAGCCTGTTTTTAGTTCCTCAAAAAAAGAAAAAAAAGGGGACTGATCCATTATGTGTTGAGTGGTTTGTTTTTCCTCCTTTCTGTGTACTTTGCTCCAGATTTTGGCCTCTTTTAATGTGGTCTTAATAAGAGAGAGGGAATGATTTAACAGATTCATTACCCCAAGCTGCTGGTCGCAGCTTGGCTGTCCATCCAAAATCTTTTTTCCGCACACACAGCAGCAGGATGTTAAAGTCTGTAAAAGTCTATAAAAACCTAAACAAAGATATAGTGTTCGTGAGTTCTTTTATGGCTACAGTCAAGTCAACATGCTCATTCAATTAGAAAGATTAATTTTCTCCAGCACGTAGCTGGCAGCCTTGATTTGCAGCGTCGATTCAAACAAGCGCAGACAACAGATAGCAGTGGTCTGAAGTGGGAAAGAAGACATACAATCCACTCTACAGAAAACTGCAGCTGCATTTTTAAAATGGAAAAAAAACAAACATGTTTTTTCATATTCATAATTTTGAATGCTTAAATAGAGGGGGGGGGGGTTATAAAATATCTTAAAATAACCTAACTACAAACTCCTTTATGGGAAAGTGGCAATCACAGGTGTGCTGCGTTTGATTATTTTTATGTCATTCACTGTAGCCTTTATAAATATTAATTTTCACCATATTGCTCTCATAAATAATTCATAATAGAAAGCAGGCTCTCAGGGGCTGTGCTTGTTGTTATTGTTACTCTTTTGTTTGCCGCTATGGGTCGCTTATGGGGCCCTGAGCTATACCCTGTCATTTTTTTTTTTCAACGGGCCACTTCTGGCGTGTTCAGAAGAAACCACTGAAAGCCTTTTGTTTTCTCGTGATGAGTCTGTGGTCATTTTGAGAAAAATAACAGATGCCTGTTTGCACAAAGGCGAATAGTCGCTGCAGAGAAATCAGTCAATCCCTGAAACGTACTGCAAAAGTTAGCACATTATCACACCTAATCCTGCAGTGTGTGCGTGCTCACACACACACACACACAATAAATATGTTTAATCGCTTCTTTTCATGTCTGAATTCAAAGCGTGCAACTATCAGACACATGACTACGAGTCACAAGTACAGAGTGTGGTGTGGACAGTGCAAACGTACTGTGGAATTAACATTTATCAGTGCTCACTTTCTTAACTGATCACAAATAGTACTATAGATCCGGTAATTCAGTAACATCTGCTGAAATGTTGTGCTAGCTAACTGAGAACGAACAAAAGTGCAAACCATATGTGTACAAAAATGTCATTACAACTCATCTGATAGTTGTTGGGCTTTTATTCTTGGACGAAAGCAGGAGACCAGATGACAAACTGAAAGACTATCATCCTTAAAGCCATGCATCCAGCAAAGCTAAACATGCACTGCCATGCATTACTTATTTACCTTTTCAACTTGCTTTCATTTAATGCCTCGTCATAATGAGCTTAAATCAAAAGGGACAAATGTGGAAAGCATCCAACACTGCAAAACCATAAATGGCCTGTTTATCACAGAGGTTTAAAAAATCCTTTTAAATTAATTGCACTCAGTTGATCGCAGGTTTCTATTTGCAGCTCAAACGGAGCTTATGAGTTTAACCTGTCTGCCATGCCAAAGCACAATTTTCCCAGATAAGAAGTGCAACAGATACACAAAATCAGCAAAAAACCATTTAAGGAAAACCTCTATCAGATTAAGGTTAAGACTTAAGAGTCCCCCCCCCTGCTTGCTGTCCTCGGTCTCTTACGGCTCAGACTGCAGGTGGTGGGGAGACAACAGAGGGCTGCTAGGTCAGCAATCACCATTCATGGGTAAACAAATGCAGGAGGAGGAGATAAGAGACAGAGTGCTTATGGCGAAAGAAGTGAAAGAAGGTAAGTTCTGAAATTTCAAGTAAGTAAGAAGGGAAGGCGAAAAGAGGTGAGAAAAAGTGGGAGAGAAAATTGAAGGTAAATGCAATTAGGGGAGGACGGAGGCAGAGTGAATTAGCATCTGTTTATCAGAGATTGAGATCTTTGAAGAATATTGAGGTGCGAGTATGCGGCGTGTCAGGGGATGCATGTCAGTGTTTACTTGCACTCAGGCTGAATGAGAGGCAAAATTCAGAGAAGAGGAAACGTAACGCAGGTGCACAGGGAGGTTAAACCGGTTAGAAAGATGAAGAAAAATGTTGAAAAAATCTTAATTATGAGTCTTAAAGTGTTCAGTTTAAGGCTCTTGTACTCTACAGGTCATCAGCCTGCCGTGGACTGCAGATGGAAGTTAGTTTGAATGGCCAAATCTGCCGCGGTGTTCATAAACATAAGCTGTAAGAATTGCGTGGGTTACACGTTCAGACTTGCTGTTACAGGCAGGAAAATGGCTAGACTCATAGCTAGCAATGTCTGCAACACACCTGGGAGAACCAGGGAAAGCAAATGCAGGGATGATGAAGAGTGTCATCGTATTACAATTCTGAGGCTTGATTCTTTTGGTTTTTGTTCAAAACTATGTAATAAATTTTCAAGAGAATAAATCCAAAAGATCCTCTTGTGCCTGTTTTTTATGTGTATACAGTATTGTGTTTGCCTGAGGGAGAACGAGTTCTACTCAACTCTAACTGCAGTAACAGGCTCAGCATCACCTATAAGTGACATTCTCCTCCGTCTCCTGCTCCCAGAAGTTTAGCATTTTAATCCAAACCACAACCACAACCAGTTGGTTTAATGTCCAAACCTTATGGTGCCTAAACCTGACCAAGTAATGTGTATAAATGAGCAATGTATTTAAAACATAATGCAAAATGAAGATCTGTGATTTATATGAGCCAGACCCAGGTCTCTGGTGTGGGTTCTGAAACAAATCACCTTTTCACACTTTAACTTGGACAGATGAAAAACTGCATTCAGGGACACAAATGTGGGTTTAAATTCACACCTGGAAACATGAATTGCTAGACTGGAGCTTGTGACTATTGCACAAACTGCCATGAGACATTTCCAACTCTAATTAAATGGCTAACCCATTGAAAACATCACCCTGTTTCCACTGGCCTGCCATCTGTTGACCCCTTTATACGCACCACAAAGACCAGATCCTCTGGGTACGAAGGTGCGGTGTTCACCTGTCAGTCAGTGTCAAAAGTAGCCTGCAGAGACTCATGTCTTCTATTTTCCCAGGAGAACCTTGCTGACCTGCTCCGTCACTCAGTGCCATCTCCCCATATACAACTTAACCTTATCCCTCCCCTGGAAATACTGACGGTAGATACACATGGCTTAACGAAGCCAGAAGTGCAATTTTTATGTCAATCATCATAGGCTAGATAGATAGATAGATAGATAGATAGATAGATAGATAGATAGATAGATAGATAGATAGATAGATAGATAGATAGACTGAAAATTAGTGGGAAAAGCAAGGAAGCAAAATATCAAGAAATGAGAGATGGTTCGAGATTTATGCATGTGAGTGTGTGTGTGTGTGTGTGTGTGTGTGTGTGTGTGTGTGTGTGTGTGTGTGTGTGTCACCTGAATCACTGACATTTCGACTAGTAGCTCCTGTCACAGACGAACCAAACTGTCAAAGCTGGTAGAGAATAATCAATAGAATGAACAGAGCTCGTACTGCGAGGCCGTCGTTCTACAAGGAAGAAGATTCTGTGGTCTTTAATATCTGTGAGGTCCAGAAAGCCAGACCACCTAGAGCTGACCCACACAGCATGTAGACAACTTTAATCTTTTACTACTACCGAGACATAAAGATAGAATCAATCTGGACTCTAAAATGGATTGTTCAGGACGGAAGATTTAAGGTGTTTTATCCTCCCTGCAAAGGTTCAGAGTTAAATGTCTGTTTCCTTGATCTCCCTAAAGTGCTTTATAGGCCCCATTTTTTATTGCTTCTACAAATTGTTTCCCATAGGTTAGCCGGTCAAAGATGTTCATGCATAAAACTGTCCCCTTGTCATCTTTATTCACTGGCTGTCTCGCTATTTGGTTGCTTTGTGAGGGCTTTAAATGCCTTTTTAAAGAAGTCATGTTTTCTCTTAACGAAAATGGTTCTAACTGATGGGTAGCGATGCAGTGGCAATTTAGGGTTCAAAGGCACAAGCTTTTCAGTAAAAAACAACCCAAAAAGAATATTTGAGATTGGAATATGAATGAAAAGCATTTCTCTTTGACCTAAAAAAAATAACCACTGCAGCATCACTCAGCGAGTACGCAAGACCTATACACAGCAGCAGTAAAACCAAAGAGAGAACACATAAAAGACGCTTTCTTTCCAAATCAAAAAGGGAGGAAAAACATCTGACTTAAACCAGAGATATCATCACTCAAATGCATAAAAACAAAACTTCTAAGTAGCTACAGCCTCCATCCCTGCCTGGACTAGGCCACCCAATACCAGAGGTGGCAGAAGTACTGACATTCTATACTTAAGTAGAAGTACAAGTACAAGTACTTGTGTTAAAAACTACTCTGGTAAAAGTTGAAGTACTGGTTCAACTTCTTTACTCAAGTAAAAGTAATAAAGTACCGGCTCTAAAATGTACTCAAAGTAAGAAAGTAAAAGTAGCTCTTTGTCCTCCTTCTTACATCTTTCTTCATATCTGCTTTCTTTTCTCTCCCTGAAACACAGCAGCTGTTCTTTAAGCTAGCAGACGCATTGTGTGACAAACTGCAGACACTTTTCGTGCTTTACATTTTCCATCACTCATTTTCCTCACCCTTCGTCCGTGTAAAGCACAACTGCCTCTAGCTCATTCCGGTCTCTGAGAGCTTTGCAGGAGCCTCTCGCGCTACGGTGCGGCGTGTCTGTCCCCACTTCCGCTAAGAACAACGCTAAATTTTCTCAGCCGTGTTAAAACTAAAGTAACGAGTCGGTTTTGAAAATGTAAGAAGTAGAAAGTCCCGATATTTGTGTAAAAATGTAGGGAGTAAAAGTAGTCAGAAAAATAAATACTCAAGTAAAGTACAGAAAAATCTACTTAGGTACAAGTACAAATACTTAGTTACTTTCCTCCTCTGCCTAATACACAAATCATGTTGACGAGTTGAAGGTGAGAAGCTTGAGAAGCAGGTTTCAGGTAAAAGCCGCAGTCACTTCCTGAGAGGAAAGCTTCAAGTTTTTTTGTTTTTGTTTTGTTTTTTTCCTCACTGTTTGTTAGGTTTTCGACTCAGGGATATACTCCTCGTAGATCTCATAGATCTCATACAGCTGTCAAACTGCTGTCTCCTGGCCATATTTATGCTGGCGTAATTACTAAAACCACATGACAAGTTGCTGACAGATGGTGGATAGATGGGCTGTGCCCTTGAGTTTGGACTGCGCCCACATGGCCTGTTCATCAAAAACATAATAATACTGTAGGTGGATGTTGCAGAGTCACACGTACGAGTTCCAAACCCAAGGACACAGTAGCGTCTGGAGGTCTGCTCCGAAATTGGATAATAATTATACATTAAACACTGAAGAAAAATGCAACTTTAAATGTTCACACTATTTTTCCTTCCCAGGAGAAACATACTGCCACAAGTGCCATAAATATACTGGCACATAAGTATTTTTGACAGCAAGTTCCCTCTTCTGGGAGCACTTCAGTTAATGCCTGTTGGGTGAGAAAATGGAGGACTTTTCAGATGTTGCTGCCATCAATCCACAGCATAGTTTTCATCTGAGAAAAGAGATGGGGGGCAGCCATAACTTTATGTCATCTGTCAATAAAATACTTTCTTGCTCCCAGAGCAACCATGCAGCGCCATCCGATTTCCAGCAGATTGAAATGTGTATCGTCTTTCCCATAATTCAAAAAGTATGCCGTGGCGAACACGTCTCTTCAGCTTTGTTTAGTAAAGACAAAGGATAACAACCAATGACACATGCACTCATAGCAGTGTTCGCTGTCTCATGAGGGAATAAATGCTCATTTGTAGATCCTCATTGCAGTGGTGTAGTCAGGGTCGCCTTGCATTAGCCCACAGAAACCCACCCCATTTCACTGCAGGAACTAGGCCATAAACTCTTCATAATTCTGTCAGTGCCGTATTATTTCAGCTGCTACAGCCACTCGCAACAGAGTCAGGAGGACAGTTGATGTCAGCGTTCAAGAACAGCGAAAGAGTGCATCAAAAAAAAAAACTGCAAGCACTGTGCCAAACAACTTCACCATCCCATCACCATCTGTTTTGCCCCTGATTAACTTTTGATTCTCCAGCCTGGAAACGTAAGGCTTTTTTTTAAACTTGTGGTTGCCTAGTTGCAGCAGTTTTGTGATGCCACAAAAAAACGAAAATATGCTTGAGAAGAAAAAATGCTGGTGACTCATCCGCAGCTGCCAAGACTTTATTGACAGCCAGTTTAGGAACACTGCGCAAATTAAAACACAGCAACTGGGCAATTTCATACATTTAGCCACTCAAGTCACCTGACAATACTGCTGCCACACTGTCTTTCACACTGATTTCCTGATGCAATGGAATTTAAGAGGATGGAAAAAATAAAAATTGCTTTAGCTATTATGATCATCTAATGGAGAATATATACGGGTCTGTCAAGCACAGCAGCATCAACCCTAAAATCTGTGATTTGTTGCATTATACAGATAAAGACTGAAACGGCCATTTGATTATATTACCCCTGGAAGTCGAGGCAATGAATTTTTTACGAGCACACATTAGTTTGCCTTTTATCATTTGCAGGCAAACACAGCAAAAATATTTACCGGTGGTCTTTTCATTTCCTGCCTTTTTTTCACCAAAAGCTGACTAATAGTTTGTTTAATTCTTATTAAAGATTAAGGAATTTAAAAAAAAAATGTCGCTGTTACAATGTTTCTGTTTGCAGATAAACACAATTATAATGTCTCAGCAGTAAACAGCGAGTTTCATAATGCCGAGGTAGTTAGCACAGGACACGCATTCATTCAGTCTGTGTGTGCATGTGTGAGTGTGTCTGTGCGTGTGTGCAGGACAGGCCCCGGACCCGTCATCCTGTCTCCAGAAGGATTTAATCTAGTCCCTCAGGCCTTGCGCTCAAAGGCAGTGACTGACAGCTGGCAGAGGGTGTGAGAGATATGCATGGCTCGGTGTACTGTAAGTCTGTAAGTGTGTGTGTGTGTGTGTGTGTGTGGTGACTCGGCATAGCTCTGAATACTATCTGAGTTACTGCGTCTGTTGCATCAATATGTGCATTTGTAGCATATGAATGAACATTCATCCGTATATGAATGGAATTTACACGTGAACTTGCACGATGAGTGGTTAACATCCAGCTGCAGTGTGGCTGCATAACCATATTAATATGGATTGCAAGTCGCCCTTGTTGAATGCCACGTATGCTTTACTGCTTGCACCGAGGTGCCTGGCACATGAGCTCTTATAGAATTACGGTTTCTTACATACAGCGAACATTTTCAGTTTGAGAAAGGTTGGAGAAGATTATGAGAAATCTGTAACACTTACATATCATTAATAAAAAGTAGCATTAAAAAATAATATAAAGCCACGGGACTAGTGAAAGACTCACTTTTAGTTCACGTATATATATATATATATATATATATATATATATATATATGTCCTCCAGGATAAAACGATCTTTTTATTATGTGACCACCATTCTATACTTACTGTAGGCCGTGCGATGACAACTGAGCAATCTCCATAACAGATAGCCCATCTGCGGTTAGACCGTGAAATGGTTTTGACAGCTCTGGAAAAATTCAGCATGTGAACACTGATTTAAGATTATTCCTGTAAATGCGGCTTTAATTGGCTGGGACATTATTTTATAACTTGCTGTAACTTAATTTGCTGATTTAGAATAAAACTTAATGTTTTACTTCAGGAGAATTCTGATGCGAGGTTGATCTACAAGCATGGCTGCTACATGTAATCAAATATTTATTTATCTCAAATGAAAACATGCTGGATATGCTTGTTATTTGAAGCCTGAGTACAGATTCACATTTCATTTAAATGCCTCAAAGTTAATTATAACAGTGTACAGCTGCAGGTTGCTGTTGGCTACAAGAGAGTTATCAAGGTCTGAAGCCGTGAATGGCTGCACTGTATGAACAGTAGTCTCATATGTCAATCTTCAGGGGGACTACTGTTGCAGTGCTAAGCCTTGTCATTGTTACAGTTGCTACTGTTGGATAGGGAACACACTTATACTGCTGGGAGCTTGTGTATGTGTGTGCATTTGTGCGTGTCTGTTTCTACCTTATGCCTGCATGCATGCCAGTGTGTCCTCGGTCATCTGTGTGCTCTCCATTGTGAGAGTGAGTAAGTGTGTGTATTTTGGCATAAGATTAGATACTATGCCGACGACAACAGAGCCGCGGTTTGGTGCCAAGACACACAGTGCCCCCTAATTCCTCTATAATCCAGCCTGTCTCCAGGCAGGTGATCCTTGTGTGTCTTAGTGTGAGTGCATCCGTACGTCCCCAGTGCCACTCTGGTGACAACAGTAAACTGGCTACTCACTTAATGCTTTGGAAAGTCATTTTCCCATCAGTCTGTCAATCTTCCCAGTAACCAGTAGGCAAAGCCTGTCAAAGCCTTATCATGCCCTTTCTCTTTCATAGGGGGTCATTAGAGCTATTAAATATCAAAACAAGGCCACTTTCGTCCTGCCATCAATCTGTCAGCTTTTAAAGTATCACAAGGGCAGCATTGCTATGTAGACTTGGTAAACAGCTTGCTATCTATAACTCAGTTGCAGTAATTAGGCTCCTTTTTACAGTAGTGATGTTTTCCATGCAAGGGCCCAGCTAATGGAAAAGTTAGGTTTGGTACAAATATATGATGATTACATTTAATGCAAGATATGCATAAGGCCTTTTTAAAAACAATAATACTGTGTCAGGTGGCATGTAAATCTACAATTCATTTTAACAACATGTATTAATTCCCCTTTCACGTCTATTACAATCAACAAGGCCATTAACAAGGCACAAGGTCAAACATTCCAACAAATGGGCACTGACCCAACAAGTCCAGTACATGGATATGAATGCTACTGTAGATGTTGCTCTTTCATGTGTTGGCACATCCAAGCAACTCCATTTCTACTCACCGGAAAGGAAAACAAAGAATATTATTTACAAATAAGTGCTCTAAAGGTAAAACATATCCCTCTTCACTGCAACCATAAATAACATTCAATAGAATCAAAGTGTAGAAATGAACAACCACAGCAAAAAACCAAAACCAAAACTCACAATTCCTGGACTTTGAGTACAAACCTATAAGTGGTATCCTCTCATCTAAATTTCAATCTTTTCCACTATGCTGCACCAAAAAAAAGCCAATTCAAAATTGATCAAATTCTGTTAAGATGGACTAACATTCCATATCAGTATTGCATCAAGCAGAATGGGCTGCATTACCTGAGATTTCTCCCTTTCGAAAACAAGTCCAGATGTGGATTGGAGAAGCTGTGATTCATGAATGTATTGAGCGAAACACATGCGGTAGAACATGTGTTCATACTCCAGTAAGCTCACACACACATCTGTTCATTTTGCTCTCGTACAAATGCCCAGGACACCAACAATATCGTTCCACCCACAGACTTTAACATGCCCACTGCATTTGTCAGTCATCCAGTCAGTTCTACCAGGTGTCAATCACCATCCGTTGCTGACCAGCCATCGCTGTGTGCAGTCAGAATGAATACTGGCCCCCCTGCTGCACTCCAACCTGAACTCCTCACCCTAGCCATAATGCACTTGGCCTCCCTCCAGCCTTCCTCCACCCTCCCAGCTTTTACCTTTCGCTCTCTATTCACAACACCAGCATTTATGGACTCCCAGGTCCATCACTCAGGGTATTTTATGTACCCCACCACCACCCATGCCCCTACCCTTCATGCCCCCCACCCATCCCCATCCCCTCATCCATGTTTAGGCTACTATCCAACTATTCTTGGTATTTAGCCTGAGTGACAGTGTTTAATAATGTGTTCAAGAATAAAAAGGGCATTATTAAAAGGGTTAAGGGGAGGGAGGCTGCTAAAAGGCCAGTTTGTAGGGCGGCCAGGTGAGGAAGCATGTCTGCTTGATGGGCACTCATTCGAGGATTCATTTGGGTCATACTCGCAGCATCGTAAGGTGGCTTGGATTGTGGCACACAAAAAGGTGCAAGAGCTTGTTCAATAATTACACAATAATTATCTCAACAAATGTACCCCCCCCTCCCAGTGTGCTCTGTTTGACAAGCTCAACATTGATAATGCATGGAGTAATAAGCACGCTCCAAGTGCAATTTGGTGTGTAATTCTACGTGAAGTTAGCATTAAGTGAACATCGCAATAGGCATTACCGGCATGTCTAGGAATGTGTGCTGCACGACCGATCCTGGCCAATGATAAGGCACCATCTGTTACCCATGAGTGTAACTGGTGAGCTGTCCATGTACACAGATGCAAATGCACACCAGTCACTTTCAAAGCCCTTCTCTTTTTTCCTCTGTTATTATAACATCTTTGGGCACCAGGCGCTACCCTTTCTTCCTCTCTTCGGTTTCTACTGGGGATTACGGGAAGTAATGGGGGTGAAGGGATGGCTATAAACTCCCGTCTCCGTTCTTTCTCTTCGACGAATTTAGAGACGCGGGGCCCCATAACAGCAGTTCTCTTCACCTCCCTCCAGTTATAATTTGATTGGATGTGCTAGCAGGGAAGAGGGAGAGACTTTCACTGGGGGTGAAGAAGTGACAAGCAAAACAGAAAGATCAGGTTATACCATTATTTCCTTCATGGTCCCACAACCAGTCCCTGGTTGTTGTGCTTGGAAGAGGCTCAGAGTGTGAGAGGGCTGCCATGGGGCATATGACAAGAAGGAAAGGTGACTTCAGCTACCACAGGCTTATATTTCAACAGAAAGCTTTTAAAAAGTGGCACTGCAATTATTCTTACAAGACTATGGTTTAATTAAAGAGCATGTGAGTTGAATGTCAGTCAAAACAAATGAAAATGATACATTTCCGAAGCCACTTTTTTCCCACTTGTCTGCCATGGAGGGGGAAAACGTACATTCAAATTAAAGTTATAGATTTGTACTTTTCAGTTATCTGATAGTGGGCTTGAATTAGTGTTAAAAATACCAGTACCAGTTAGGTCACTGTTTCAAATAGCCACAGGCCTCACAAGGGTGTTTCTATATACAATGACAACTAAATAATGAGATTACAAGGCGCTGCACTGGGCAGATGTCACACTCTCAAACAAGCTAGTCGATACTGTATCATTGATGGAGCCAGTGTGTAAACTAACTACTGTCAGTTTGTTTTCTCTGTCTTCAACCTTTTGTGCAATGGTGAAAAAAAAAGACTTCTTAAAACATAATCAGAGAAAAGAGCCAAACACTGCAGCGGTAGCGCCAATAAATTTAATAGAACAGGAGATCGCTATCTGACTTTGAACAAATTCAATTCATTTCCGTTCAATTTTGAACAAAGAGAAACCTTTTGTCTGTTTTCTGTCTTTAGTTTGGTGTTGTGATCCAAAGGTTTTCGGATGCGTGGGCTCCCCATCCTGTTTGTCCAAAGAGTCCTCTGGTCCTTAGATTTTTACATCTGTCTTTAAGCAGACATCAGCCCATCTCAGCCCTTCCCAGTTGAACTGTAAGTCACTTTCAAGTCTTCTCCCATTACACGGAACTACACATTCTGTTCCCCAGGGTGTTGGCTGCCATCACCTACTGACTGAACGATAAGTAAATGGAGGTGGAGCAACAGGAAACTGGCTGAAAACTGCATTAGGAGAAGCACCAGTGGGAAACGGCAGCAAAGCTGCAGGAAAGCAGTAAGAGGTCTTCACACTGGTCGGATGGTGCCTGGAGAATACTAGCAGGGGGTATAATGAGCAAAATCTGAGACGAGATAGTTAACAAGAAAGTTGTCAGGTCTACTCATCCAACTAACTCGAAAGCTCTGCAGAATGAATAAGTAATGCAGTCTGCTCATGAATGAATGCTAAGTTATTTATGACTGCTATCAGCCAGTATGAACTGCAACAGTGGTAGA
>VOQJ01029686.1:15504-30681 GCA_015052665.1 Apistogramma diplotaenia
TTGTGGTGGTGAGCTCTGTCTTTTATAGCCTTTACCTAACATTATTTGCAGCAGAAGAACATGCAGTGCTTAAAAAAATTATAAGACCACCCAGCCAGTGTAAGGCTGATGCCACAGCTGACCTAAATGAACAGCATTGGTAATTATCCCACGCATTTTTTTTATGTTTCTGTAAAGGTTAATCCACCAGTATGCACAAGTGCTTTAATCAGAATACTTATAATTTAACTATAACTATCCACAAGTTGTCAAATGTACTGTTTTGGAAAAAAAACCAAAAAGGTGAAAAAAATATCAAAGCGCGTTAATAATTTTTAATAAGATGCAAATGACTTCTGAACTGCATAATTTGTTTTAAATTTCCTTTTATTCTTTGGGGTAGGACTGAGGGAACTGACCAGCACTGACCATTTCTAATAAAGGTTACATAGAAATCCCTAGTTTCTTAATTATATAAGTTTTGCTCAGGATCATATACATTTTCTGTTTCACATGTGTTTTTATAGGATTTTTTAGACATGCAGCTAAATGTTGTTGTGTTGTTTTTTAATGACATTCACCTTTGAGTCTAGTCTCTGTATGTACGACCACAGATACTCAAGGTTGGCCCCGAATGGATGGACATGGAGGAAGGTCGATATGATGCCTGCGGAGAAGAAAGGTCATTGGATAAATCTGTGCTTCAGTGCAATGAAAATATAAGCAGAGGTGTCGAGTGACAACATCAGAGGTTTACAAATTCACACAGAAACACCTGAACCTCAATGAGTCAAAGATGGAACAGCAGAAAATAATTCATACTTAAATACAATATTCAAAACACGCATTCATTCTCATTTTCATTTTCAGACTTTTCTTTGCACATTTGCTTGAATTTTCGCGCTACACTTGGACACAACCATTTGTCACTGTGTTTCTGAATGCACTATTTGTGAGGCAAATGTGGTCCCTGAAAACTGCAAGTGTGTATATTTAGTACCATCAGTATTCATGAGTGTTTGAAGAACAGGCTTAGAACACTAATACAGCCAATATGTGGGCGCGCGCACACACACACACACACACAGAGCTGACAAAGGAGTAAGATCCACTACAGTGACTATTAGATATAAAGGTTCAGGCTCCAGCAGAGCAGCCAATCTGCATCTTCATGAAGTGCTGCACAATAAACAAATGGCAGGGCAGCCCCATAAAAAATGCTGGCCAGAGCAGAAACTGCTCTCAACTTGATTACTTCTGAGAGGTCCTGCAAAGGTAGGCAGTCATGCGGGGTGGGGGGATGAGGGAGGGAGGTGGGTGGCTAAGGAAATAGAGTGGCGTCCCCTGGAGGATCCAGCAAAGCCAATATTTATTTCCTTGATTTATGTGGCGAAACGCTTGCAATTACAGACAGGCCTAATTCAATTTCTTCCACCAGGCCAGCTCGCATGGAACAGTGCCACAGAGAACTGTGGGCTGAGGGAGGGGGGTGGGGGTGCATGCACCAAAAAGGAAGTTATATTTCATGCTTGCACCAAGGAAACTCTAGCAGTCAAAGGGAGGAGATAAAAACTATTAATAATACACAACTTCAGTAAGAAATGTGGGTCTGACTTTGCAATAGTTTCTTCAGCTTCAGTTTTTCACTTAGAAAGTGAAATGGATGGATGGATGGATGGATGGATGGATGGATGGATGGAACATTTTGGATCCATCTCATTTGCCAGGATGACACCTGCTAACTGAATCTGTCAAAATATGCATGTGCTACCAATCCGTCTTTTGATTTTAACAACAGAACATAGAAACGGGAAACATGCTAAAATTCTCCTTTATTTCATATGAACAACTGCAAACTATATCTGGGATATTCTTCACACGTGTACCATCCGGTTTACTGCTGATAACAGGAAAAACTAGACTGAGAAGGAAGGTTTGCTGAAATCAGCTTGTAACATGTATTGCCTGTGCCGATAACAGCAAAGGTAAGAAAACCATTTTGCTGTGTGTGCACTCTTATAAAGACAGGAAGTGCTGCAGCTGTATAAATGGTGTCTTTAAAAGGTTTACACTGTTTGAAGTGTGAAGCTTTGCATTTTCAAATAATGTAGGATTATGATTTATGAATCAGGGCAGCTTGTGGCTTCTGCATGTGTGTCTGCAGACAGTGATCCTAACAGTGGATTTACACAAGCGTCAACACATGTTACAACTGAGGGTGTGTGTGTGTCTGTATGTGTCTGTATGTGTGTGTGTGTGTGTGTGTGTGTGGACACATTCCACAAATGTGCAAAAGAAAGCATACTGGCAAACCTTCTGATAAAAAGGGCCCTTTTGTTTATTGTTGTTGTGGACTGTGAAAAAGTCAATAGGTGAAAACAGTCTGTGCAACCACTCAGCAATAACTGGACCGCGGATGTGGAACAGTAGCATCATGACATAGTGCACATGCTGTAAGGTCTGCATGAAAGAAGCATCCAATTTATTTTTCTGCAACTTGTGCAGTCAGACTCACATTGAGCCTTGCAGCCTTACAACAGAGTTATAAAATGATTTGTGATTGAGTGAAATAAGTAAACTGAGCATGATTTGTGTTTGCTTCTTTGGAACAATGCTTCTTGGTAGTGAAAAGCCTGTTTGTTTTCCTCTTAAATGCTGCACATTTTTAAGGAAAGTGCATTTGTGGGTCGCGCCCATGAAAAACTTGCCAAATCTTCTCTTTCAATGCCAAACAGATTATTTTGCTATCAGCTCTTGATTTGAGTCACAGTGGGTCGGGTTGATGCCAAAGAGCTCGATTTTGGTTTCAGCTGACCGCAGCACTTCCTCCTGAGCCTTTGCTGAAGCATTTAGATGTTCACTAGCAAACTTAAGATGGGTCTGTGCATGTGCCTTATTGTACAGGGGGACCTGGAGGATTTCAGTCCATTACACTGTAGTCTGTCATTAATGGTGTTCTTGGTGTTTGTGGTCCCGGATCTTGCACTGAGCTCCAGACCGATGGTGGCTGATGGTGACTTTATATTTCTTCCATTTCAGAAAAATTGCACCAACAGCTGTCACCTTCTCACTGAGCTTGCTGCTGGTGGTCGTAGCCCATTCCAGCCTTGTGCAGGTCTACAATCTTGTCCCTGATGTCCTTTGTCAGCTCTTTGCCATCATGGTGGAGAGGTTGTAATGGAAGAAAGTGATTCCATGGACAGGTGTGCTTCATACATATAAGATGAAGAGTATTGATTGATTGTAATCTGTGTGCCACGTGTACACACAGCCAGTCTGTGGGAGTCAGATTTCTGGCAGGGTTGTAGGGGATTAAATACTCATTTCACTTAGTGACAAACAAATCAGTTTATAACTTTTATGTAATGTGTTTTTTTCTGGGTTTTTGGTTGATTTTCTGTCTCTCCTGATTAAATTGAAACTTCCAGAAAAATTAGAGACTGTTTATTTCTTTGGAAGTGAGCAAACTTACATGTTCAGCAGGAATTAAATAATCATTTTAGACCACTGTACATGCAAGTCACGAGATTTGTCTTCAGATGTGGACGTCAATAAATTAGCAAATGAAAAATTATGGTAAAACTTGTTATGGCACTTGTAATAGTAGCAGCTGTCAAAAAATGCCATGTTAACATAGGAACAATAGGAAGGAGCAGATTCAGAGGTAACATTAACTGATAAATGTAGTATTTGTGCATGGTATGCATGGTATGGTATTTTAGTATATGCTGCTTAGCAGTAATTAGCAACTACCCGTGTCTGTGCCTTGCACACCTGCAATCAATGGATGTAGCATGCTAACTAAGCAATGCTTGCCCATATATGGTCAATAGCAATACAGCAGAGTGAGGAAGCATTAGTTAGTATAATATTCCAAGAGTTTTCAATTAATTTTATATATGCAAAATAAAATGCTAAATGTAAATTCTATTGTCTATTTGATTTTATTGTGTGAGAAAATGGGCCACATGTGCCTGCTTTAAAAATGGGTTTGTCTGATGAAAATCTCCCAGCAGCAGCAGCAGCAGCAGCAGGGGAGGAAGACAGAGAGCCGTGCCTCCACGCTCCTTCATATTTGGATTTTCTTGGCGCCACTAAGAGAGATAAATGTGCGGCTGCTTCTCTCGCTCTCCTCTGCTGTGGACGAATACAGATCGTTCTGTGCTTTTCTCAACACTGCTGCACGGTCTGTCGTAACACGAGGCTTTACAGAGGGAAACAAAGGCAGCAGAAATGAACTGAGTCCAGCTGCTGTATGGGGCCCAACACAGAGTGAAATCCGTGTCTCTGATCTTAGAAAAAGATAGACAAAGAAAAGAGACACGGCAGGGTTCAGGCAGTTTGTTTTTCAGTCTCTCCTGCTGCAGAAGGCTTCAGCTCGCTTTGCTGGTTCTGGTTGAGAGCTCCCCAAACGACCAGACAGCAGAAAGTATGTTCATGCCTAGCATGGCATCAGTGGTTTAAGCTGAGAAGCGAAGTGTCAAGTGCTCTCGCGCGTTCATTTACTGTATGTGTCGGCGTGTTCGGCTGTCTTTGATGTTCTGCTACCTGATGCTCTCAGAACTGTGCGCTGAACTCACAAAGCAATCAGGCCGCTGCTGTCCCTGCATGAAGCATGAACGTCACAGCCAGCGCAGTCTCTCTAGAAATTTAATTAGGCATGAAAGCTGTCAGTAAGTTCCAGTCAAAGATTTTCATAATCCAGGTATGTGCATAATCCACCTGGAGCTGTGTACTGGAAGAGTTTCTTGGAATCAGCGGAGGTTGGAAACAAATCACTCCGAGCAGGAATCAGTGCACTCACACATTCACCTCTGCTCACACAGCAGCCAAATTAGATTCACATCTTTCCTGGGCTGGAAACAGTGGAGCAAAGCAGAGCCAGTGAGAAGACGAAGACCAAACTGGTCTGTGAGCAAAAAGGTTTTATATGCCAGTGTTTTCCACTGATAAGATAAAGGAGAGGGAAGCAGGCTTTGATTTGGCTCCTCTCTGAAATATACGGCTCAAAAAATGAAAGCAACACTTTTTAATCAGTTTATCATCAAGACACTTAAAATTCTGGGATATTGATCTGGTCGGGTAAGTATCAGAGGGGCTTGTTAATCAGTTTCAGCTGCTTGGTGTTAATGAAATTAACAACAGGTGCACTAGAGGGGAAACAATGAGACAACCCCCAGGAATGGTGATACCTGGACCCTACAGAGGTTGCACGGGGAGTCCAACTCTTCCAGGATGGCACATCGATTGCCATTCTACCATTGCCAGAAGGTTTGCAGTGTCTCCCAGTACAGTTGAGTTGCAAGAACATGGAGGAGATGGAGGAGTTATTCTAGGAGAGCTGGACAGGGTCGTAGAAGGTCCTAAACCAATCAGCAGGATTGGTATTTGCTCCTTTGTTCAATGAGGAACAGGGATCCTTTCATTCCTAACATATTAACCAGCCCATATCAGTGTAGAGATCCTGCACCATCTTCTCTCCCATTGAGATCTGGTGTGTTTACAAAGTGTTCTTTTAATTTTTTGGAGCAGTGTGCATAAGAAGAAGATCTGTGGAAGGTTGCAATAATCACAGAGATTAATTTTCTGACTGAAATCTGTGAAGTTTTTCCTTTCAGTCCAGCATGTGCAGAGGAAAGGACAGACAAAATAAAAGCTTAAGAAGCAGCGAGTGCTTTGAGATATTTGGCCAGTTTCCCCTGTTGGGTACAATGGGACCATACAGCATCCTTTACATATGTCTTCACAAATAATAAAAACCCTGCCACTGATTTAAATGATGTACTGGTTGTGTTTCTGAACTCTTGTCAATGCAAATACTATTTACTTATTGTTCTACTCATCTACAACAATTTATTTGCACTGTTTCAAGCTAAGCCTTGGTCATTTTGAATAGATTGCCTGTGCTGCTGTAATATTTGTACACATTTTTCCTGACATCTGCACATAACTGCAAAAATGTCACAATTATCAAATAAAACATTCGTTTTTAATGAGATCATTATCTCTTACACCCTCGACCCGTGTCGCTTTGGTAACAGTGATATTCACCCAGAAGCAGGGCCTCTTTTTCTGAAGTGACGACTCCTCTCATGATAAGTTCACTCCTCCGATCTCTGCCGTGGAACAGGGAAGGAACACAGCCGTTGATGCCCTGTGAAAACAAGCATATGAGGGCAGTTAATATACTTTAACAAGCAAAAACTACATGGAGCTGAAAACAGAGTGGTGGGAAGAACAGCTTCCTCTAAAACCTGGTGATGAGTTAACATTTCACACTTCTTTAAAATCCAATATGCCAATGAAAACACTTCATCCCTGCAGCACTCTACAGTATAAATGTCATTCAGGAAGGACAAGACGGACCTTCTTTCATCACTTTCTCTGTGAAACATGACGTGTATAATGTACACATTAGTGACGCAGGTACTGCGAGCACAACACACACACAAACAGCACAAAAATATAAGCAAAACCTCATCATTTCATAAAAGGCGTCACAGAGCTGCACTCAGGAGAGTTTCCAGGTTTTCAGATTCAGAGCAACATGATACAAGCATCCATGTCCTCCTGACTTCAATCAGCGTGCACTTCAGCAGCTTCAAAGCCAGCAGTTCGTCTCCCGTGGCACATGCAGTATACAGACACTCTGTGTGTAAATGTGTACATCTCTCCACAACCTCGCCTGATATCACTAAAGTTTCGCTCTCATCAGCTCTGCCCTCTGACAGTGTCGGGCCGCACAGCTTTTCTCGCTGCACGCCGAAGCTTTTCTGATATGCTACAAATATGAGACAACAAATACGTTTTAAGAGAGTCTACATGGCGAAGGAACATCTGAATAAATTCAAAATCAAATCCAACATTTTGCCTCTGATGTGCGCTTTCATTTATTTTGGAAAGGTTACGATCACAGTTTCTTTTGTTCGGGTCTTGAAAACTTTTCACGTTCAAAGCGCGTCCCGATTCTGTGTGAATCTCAAACACAAGCATCAAATACACACTTTTGAGACTGTGGAATGAGGGAATGTTTGGCTCTGACAGTGTGTTGTTGTTTTTTTTTTTACAGAAATAACGCTCAATTATTTTTCTGCCTATCGACTTCAGCTCAGGCCTCGGTTTTTACCTTTTCATGCAGCTCGCCGTTGGTCCCTTCCACAGCCTCCCCATTAGTGCTCAGCAGCTGCAGAGACACACAGAGAGAAAACATCACACTTGATGAGTCGCGGTGGAACAGAGTTCGAGGAAAATGAATCTGCAACAAAGAAACTGCTTTTTTTGTTGCTGCTCTGTCAGAGATGGGCCCGTTAGAGGCAAGTGAAAACAGGCTGAAACTGTACAGACTATGACGCCATCACATGTATACTCTGAAGAAACACTGTGCTGATGACTAACAATCACAAACCCAAACAGAGACACGGCAAACTGGTCATTACTGCACAAACCAGGCCGATGCAACAGAAGGAAAGACACCAGCTGCCTGAGCTGAGTGACTGTCATCTTCCTCTCATCTCACTCCCTTTTCTTCCCACGTTCTTTTAACTGTATCATCCAAAAACAAACCCGCTCGGCAGCAGACTGTTGCAGGCTCATTTTAGATAAGCACAAAAGCTCACTCTGTTCAACAGTGTTTTATATTTTGTTAAGCCATGTTAACGTTGTTATGTTATGCTGTAAAATAAGCCCAAAGTCCCCATCTGAGGACATTATTTTTTACAAAAGTATGTCACAACCATGTAACAACATACAGCTTCCTGTTCGAAGCGGAAGCTTTGTTTATACACAAATCAAGTCGATCTAATCACAAATATCTAGGAGAAATGAAAAATCGCAAACAGGAACTCCGGTCCCAGGAGGTGATATTTGTTATAATAATGAGTAACAGATGAAAAACAGAGAGTCTCAGGACCACAGTTTCCAGTAAGACCAGCATAAGGAGAAGAAAGAAAATAAAATCCCTCTTTACGAATCACAGTCATCTGTTATTAATATTGTCCAGGATTGTATAAAATATGACCAAACACACGTCTCCATCCGCAGCCCAAAGCTGCCTCCTTCAACCATGTAACTTACAGCTGCTTCAACTTTGCGCTGCCAGTTATCCATCACAGAGCACTCATCAGCAGAGCCCCACAGCCTCCTTCTCATTACTGCAGCCAAAACCACACAGTGACAGTGTGAGCGCTCCTACCTTCAAACAGCTGCTTTTACTCAATGCTTTCTGGGCAGAAGTCCGCCATGTTTTTTTTTTTCAAATCCAGACCCCAGAGGAGATTTGACACTACAAGGATGTGGATGTGAAACGTATGAGAGGATAATGTGGGCTGGGTGATTGATCTGTGGTTCCCGTGACTCCACCATAATATCTATGCAAGAGATATGCAGTGCAAACAAAATCTCTCCCCAACACTGCGCAAGTCATGCAGCTGCCATTGTTTCAGATCCTTCCTGCTCCTCATGTGGACTTCAAAGAGGTCTGGAGGATCCTGGCTGTCACTGCCAGGCTCTGTGGCAACTTCACCCTGCAGGCAGGTTCCACATGTTTGCTGTCCTTGATCGTCGAAGTGCCCGATACAGCTGCAAACAGCTGGAAGGTAATAGCTGGTTTGGATGGTCTCACAGACCTGTGGCGTACAGGTGCGAGCTGAAGCGCAGGTGAGCCTGGCAGCTGATTTATGTGCTGCTACCTCTGACCGGGCTTGTTCACCTCTGCCTACACACTGGAGTCATCTATACGAAGCGTCTGGAAAACTTGGCAGTGAAAACGCTACATAAAAAAAAATAGCTTCTCTCCTCCCCCAGGCCTCTTCTGTTCCCCCCGGCGGCCCTTTTCTTCTTACAGAATGCATGCATCGATGAAGTCTTAGGTCAGGCTGCAATAATGTTTCTCTAGAGTGTGGAGATTTTAGACTGAAAACAGCTGCATGTTAAAGCGTTTAAAGTATATATTTTTTACCACTCTGGAAGGATATTATGGCAGCGATTGTTTTGACTTAGTTGCAAGAAGAAAACATCAATAATCCAGCGTTCACATGACTGGCCACCACAGTGCTCTGTCATCTTTCTTTCTTTTCTTCTGACACACAATAATGACAAAATGTGGTGTGCGGGTTTGGAGGGTTTCCTGCTGTTGAGAGGCAGAGTAATGAGAGCACCTTTGCTGTAAGTAAATACATCTGTATCTGTAGTTCCTAACGGCTGGCATGCAGGGATTGCAGTTTCTGACACTTTGTCCGCAGGTATTTATAAACCACACACACACACACACACACACACACACGCCATGTTGGGTCGCACCAGTCACCTCTCAGCCGGAGAACACAGAAAAACATCCTGGCAGGGCTGTTGCCATAGCAGCCCTCATGTCCTTCCAACCCCCTTCATCTTCTCCATGAGTTTGAGCCTCTGTGTGCTTTTTCATTATACCACACATGAAAGAGCCACAACAGAGAGGCTGGAAAACACACTTCATGAGAATGTGAAGACTGAACGCTGCAGCACGAACATGGCCTCTCTGCTCTAATTGTAATATCACTGCTGTGTTGTGTGTCAAATACCAGATTTAATAAAAACGAAGCATGAACAAGTCAAGGGAAGAATTAAAGCTGAAAAAGGTTAACAGCAGCACTCCAACATATCAGCTCATCACTTCTGCACATTGTAGACGCACAGCTAAAGTGGGGGTGGAGAAAACACTTCCACAGAAACCTCTCTTGGTGCTTCAGAAAGAATTGCGGGCCTTTAAAGCAAATAAGCCGGCCATTGTGGTGCGCTGCTTGTGTAAGATTATCCTGACAGAGGACCCAAAAGCAGGAACAGTGCAAAGGAAAGGGAACTATAATACAACCTACTTAGACAACAAAAGCTATTCAAAGAGATGAATACGAGCAGGTTAACTAAAAAAAAAAAAGAGTCCAAACAAAAGAAGATCCAACAAAAAGGAATCCAGTCAAACACAACAGAGTTGTACATCATCTGTTTGTGTGTCTGCAGTGTCACTGTTTCCTAGTTATGGAGTGTGAGAGCATGTTTCGTACACACCTTATCTCGGAGGGTGAGTACCTCCCCCTCCAGGTAGCGATGCTCCTCTCTTGCCTGCTCCAGCTCAGCCTCCTTACTCGACAGCTTCTCCTGCAGGCTCAGAAGTTGCTGGAAGACACCGATGCACATCATACTTGATAACACAAATTGAATGATCACAACAGGTGGAAGCAGCAGCAGCAACAGTTGTTTTTTATAGCTTCACAGACCAAGTTGTTTCAAATTGAACTATTTCCCTCTGCTGAGGCTAACTGAGCGGTTTCTGTCATTTCAGGGTGGCTTTCAGAATAGTATGTGCTCTTCTTCAGTGGTGTGCATTTCCAACACATTTGCAGTTGCATAGACCAAATTACTGTGGAGGGAATCTCCAGCTTCCAGGGGCTCCTGGACCTTGGGTCACCTTCAGGTGACGATTTGGTGCTATATAAATAAACCTCAAACCTAAAAGAGGTGAATATGTCTCCACAGTTGACATCAAAACATGTTTAAATGTATCATCTTGCTGCAGGAGAAACTGTTTTCTCACTTTACTGTTAATAGCTTTGTGTATTTAGATGTTTTGAGTTTCCAGGATGAAGGCCGACTTCAGGGAGCTTCAGGTTAAGATCGGTGTGCCGCGCAGGTTTGCTGGTTAAAGTCATTAATTTGAGCACAAAGGTAAAAGGAAATTACGCCTACTAACAATGATGCCAAGAAGCCGCAGGATGTGTTACCTTATGTCTTAGAAGATGAGAAAGCAGAAGTTTGACTTGAGGCTGCAGCTGTCAGTGGGTGTTCTGAGTGAGTTTTGCTGTCTGGCTGCTTCATTTCCCTACATTCATCACCCTGTCATGTTGTTATGAGGGTTCTGCAGCTGCTGAGGCCACTTTTATTCTCGTTTTGATCTTTTTGATTAAAATAAGATATTTAATATTTGAATTAGCTGACTGTTTCATTCATCGTGTGCATGTTTCTAATTTTATATGCAGCATTTTGTTTTTTGCAGCTGATCGTCTCCACTGAGAGGGAATAAAAGACACCAGGTGACAAATGAGAAGAGAGAGCGCGAGTTTCCTTCACACTGTAAGAAGTCAAGTATGCGCCACATTTACAAGGAGCCAGCAGGACAGTGTGTGTGTGCGCGCGTGTGTGTGTGTTGGTTGTGTCCAATGTGCCTCGTTTTATCAGCACTGTCACTTTAGATTGAAAAAGACAGGAAGTCAAGTCAAATCAGGCTGACTTGTGGCAAACGAGCTGCGTGCTCCGACGAAGCTCTCGGTGCCGCTTTATGAAAAAGCGCAGAGTCAGGGTTTACAGGCGAGCTCAGCTCACAACACTGCTGATTTTTCACTTGTGTAAACGCAGCTCTGCTCATTTCTGATAAAGCCTCTTTCTCCATGTCACACACAGATTCACTGAAATCTGAGGCAGTTTCACTGAAGCAGAGGTTAGGGTGCATTTTTACACAGATGGCTTAAGATGAGGAGAGAAACACGTTTTCATAGTTGTCATCTGGCTGATTAAAGCCGTAACTTTTAGATTAATGCACTAACAGTAGACCCTTAGTGCTATTACATATCTACCTCAATCAGTCAAGTAAAGCAACTTCTGACCCCTTTGCTCATGACTGAAGTATAGTAATATAGTAATAACATCCACCTAATACTGTCTCCACCAGTACTGGTGAAGACACCATCTGTTATTTCTCCACTAGACTTTGTCTTCTGCTGCTTTTTTGCTTCACCTAAATAAACACAACACAAAAATTTCTCCACTGCTGGTCTGGTTTGGTTCTCTAACTTTGTCTGCAAACTGCTCAACCTGTGCTGTCCCTCTGACACACTCATTTCTAATCCTGTCCATCCTGATCGCTCTCAGGGAAAATCTTCACATCTTCAACTCCAGCTTCACCTGCGCCACCTTCTCCAAACCATACATCATACCAGGTCTCACCATCATCTCGTAAACCTTTCCACCCTCTCATTCACACACGTATTCTTTCTCACTTCTGCTGTCTTTCTTTCCTCTTCTCTCCACAGCACTCCTCCACCTGCTCCCTGCTCTCGCTGCACATCATAATGTTGTCTGCAAACTTCATAGTCCACGGAGACGCCTGCCTGACCTCAACTGTCAGCCTGCCCATCACCACTGCAAACAGGCTGGGGCTCAGAGCCGATGCCTCCTGTAATCCCACCCCCACCTTGAACAACATCTGTCACCACACATCTCACCATTGCCCTCGTGCATGTCCTCCACCACCCTCACATACTGTACTTCCTCATGAAGTACCTTTCGATCCCTTTCAAGGGAGCCGTGAGAGGAATAAGCAAAAAAATTGTAAAGCAAATTGAAAAGTTTTTCTTTTTCATACAGTATTTTTTTTTCTGAAATGTTACGACAAAAAAAACCAAAACAAATTCCTGAACACATTTATTGAATCAATCATTCATTTGGCAAAACTTTAACCAATGTTCAGTGTCACATGACTTATTTACAGTTTCTAGAAAACAGTAAACATGCTTTGAATGCCGATGCCTAACGGTAACCACAGCTGGCAGAAGTTAAACACGATTAGAGCACAGATGTAACTCATAATTGTTTGCACTTGTTGGATAATGATGATGTTCTGAGTGTACAGCCAGGAAGGGTGATGTGGATGGAAACAATCTGAGAGGCAGAGGAGGAAGACGGCATATAAAAAGGTGGTGGAAGAGAAGGAAAAAGAGGAGGACGAAGAGGAAGAGCAAAATTCAGATAATATTTGAGGAACTGAGTCCATAAATTTTTTTAACAGCTTGTAATTTCTGTGGAACTGCAGTGAGGTCACACGAGGGTGGAATGAGTTGTCCTCAACACTGTTTTGGAGAGTTTTATGAATATTATGTTGTTTTTGTTATTTAATCTGAACACCTGGTTTGCTTGTGAACACAGAAAACATTTTGATGCACATGTGGGATTTACGGGGCTTTGTGATTCTAGTTTGAAAACTAGGCTTTTTCTAAAAAGTCTGGAAGGTTTCAAGAAATGTGTCACAACAATGATGAAAAACTGCCAGAGTACCCAGATTAAACCCACACAGACACAGGAAGAGCATGTAAACCCCACACAGAAAGGCCCCACCTGGCCGGTGGACTCGAACCCAGGGCTTTCTTGCTGTGAGGTCTCAGTGCTAACCGCGGCCACAAAGCAGAATTCAAGTGAAATATGAGCTTTATTATAAGGAGGATCTGCAGTTTATGACTACACAAATGAAGGAAAATAGCTTTTGTTACCAGCAAGTTATTTCCTACTTTTTTCTTAAAAATCCAAAGAGTGAGCCTTTGACCGTCTCTGGCTGGAGGCTTCTCTTAGAAGGTTGCCGTGGAACTGTTAATGAAGAAGCTGGCCGGCACCTCTGTGAGCGACGTGCACTGCCGCCCTTCAGTTCTGCTGCATTAGAGGATTTCTGGAACTGGTTCATTAGCATCAGTGCTTACATTTTCATTACTATAAGCCTAATCTACAGTTCAGGTTAGAAAACGTGAAAATCTGAATCACTGAATCACTCAGACTTCACTCTGGCCTGCTGATGGAGAAAAGAAGCCTAAATTTAATTCATTCTTGCAAACAACTGAACGTGTGGATGTTCCTAACAGAACTTTCTTTTTAAGTTTTTAACCAGAAATTACAGATTACACATCATTGTGCTGATTTCCATGAAAGATGTCATACAAATAAAGTTGACTGATTGATATTTTGAGGACAGATTAGTTGATTAAAGGATTATAATCAAGGCTCAAATAAGCTTCACTTTTTCATTTTGAATGAATTTTGATTATCTGTAACTTCCACGTCTGACTCGCATGATGAAAACATGATGTACTGAGCAGATGTACAAACCTGCTGCATGCTGTGCATGCTCTGCTGCAGGAGCTGGATCTGAGCTTCTGGGCTGTGAGCGTGTGTTTGCGTGTGTGCGTGATCGTCATCTGGACGGCTGGCTCTGCTCTGCTCCTTCCTTAGAAGCTCCACCTCATTCCTGTAGGCGTCCAGCTGCCAACGCAGGGAGTCGTTCTCCTCCTTCAGGGAGGCCTGAGTCTGATCACACGCTCCTGCAGGAGGAGAGGGGAGGAGAGGCAGGAATCAGACAGGTGAGGAAAGAAGTGGAGGAGATGAGATGTCACCATGACTGACCATACTGTAAGCGTATTATTGTATGACATCATCCTCTGTTGCTTTATTTATTTATTTATTTTCTGTTTTGTTTGTTTTTTCTAAGATATCATTCTAAGGTTGTAAAATATTTTGTGGAAAATTTGGAAATTTTGAAAATTTGGAAAACTGCCTTAACAGTCCAATTTGAGCTATTCTGTTTGCTGCTTAGGAATTATTTGACTTTTTATTTAAAAAAATGTACTCCAGTGTAACTTTCGTCTTTCTCACCTTCTTTTTTATCTTTATTTAATCTATTTTCTAGCTCTCGTGCTAGCCCCTTTCATGCCTCGAAGCTCCGCTGGTTTTCATGCAAATAAACCTGTTTGCCTTAAGTACATAAATCCAGAGATCCTGGTAAGCAGCCTGCCAAATCAGGGACCAGTGAAGCCATGTGTTTCTGGGCTTCCCCAAGATGGAATTAATCTCAGAAAAACACTTTCACTTCCAATGTTTACAACTGGCTGCGCGGCTGAGACAAAGCAAAATAGCTGACAGAGAATCAGGAAAGCAAACGTCTTTTCAGCCGTCATCATCATCTCCAGCCAGAGGACTCAAATTCACACCTTAGTCACTTAATGTGTGATGTGGAAATGTGATATTAATACTGGTATACAATACCATTTTCCTCAGTGCGCATCTTTTTGCAGGGACTTTCATCCGAATCATCGTCTGACATCTCCATCTCCTCCTCTCGTCTGATGCCCATGATCTCCTCACTGTGGGCGTTTCTCAGCTCCTAAAACATTACAGACAGCAGACACAGAGTGACAGCAGCTCTCAGCACACCTGTGAAGCACTGGGGAGGTTCTGTTACGCTAAACACACATGCAGATATAAATGTTGTATATATAACAAATTGGGGCAGCGTGTGTGTGTGTGTGTGTGTGTGTGTGTGTGTGTGTGTGTGTGTGTGTGTGTGTGTGTGTATGTGTGTGTGAGTGCACCCGGTCACCTTTGATGTTAAAACACATAGTACATGCTGTT
>VOQJ01029704.1:7111-17593 GCA_015052665.1 Apistogramma diplotaenia
TGTGTGTGTGTGTGTGTGTGTGTGTGTGTGTGTGTGTGTGTGTGTGTGTGTGTGTGTGTGTGTGTAGGTGTGTGTGCGTGTGTGCGTGCGTGCGTGCATGCGTGAGTAAGTGTTTGTGTTTACCTGTAATTCAGTGTGGTTGGGCACATACTGGTTGTGCTCTCCCATCAGTAAATCAATAGCAGGATGTCTGCCATCCCTGATCATAATCTGCTGCTTATTGCCACACACCTCTGGCCTGAACACAGAGCACACACATGAACATACCTACATACCCACTCCCACACAGAGTGTAAAGATGCCATGAATTATTCTTTATCTCTATGAAAGCTCTATAGAACTTTAAGGAGTCTCTGTATAATTATGAATGTAGTTTTAAAAGAAAGAATATAATCAGATTTTTCAAAACAAGCATGTCATATAAGCATATCATAAGATTACTGCCATAATAACGATACCATTTTAAATGGCAGTGAAAATACAACATTTAATTTGGAGCACTTTATTATTTATTTAAAAAATAAACTATAACTAAAATAAACATAATGTTCATCCATCCATCCATCAGGGTCGTAGTGGCAGCAGCCTGATCAGAGAAGCCCAGACCACTCTCTCCCCACCCACCTCTTCCAGCTCATCCAGGAGGACCCCGAGGCGTTCCCAGGCCAGTCGAGAGATATAATCTCTCCAGCGTAACCTTGGTCTGATGGCATGTCCTACCTCCCAGTAGGACAAGCCTGGAACACCTCAACCAAGTGATGCCCAGGAGGCGTCCTAGACAGATACCCTAACCTCCTGAACTGCCTCCTTTTGGTGTGGAGGAGCAGCGGCTCTACTTTGAGCCCCTCCTGAATGGCTGAACTCTTCACCTTTTTCTGGTTGAAGACCATGGCCTCAAACTTAGAGGTGCTAATTCTCATGCCAGCCTCGTCGCACTCTGCTGCGAACCGTTCCACTGCAAGCTGGTGGCCACCACCTGACGAAGCCAACGGGACCGCATCATCTGCAAAAAGCAGAAATGAGATTCTGAGGCCACCAAGATGGAAGCCTTTCGCCATTGGGCTATACCTGGAAATTCTGTCCATAAAAATTATGAACAGAATCTATGACAAAGGGCAGCCCTGGCGGAGTCCAACACCCACAGGAAAGAAGTCCAGCTTATTGCTGGCAATGCGAACCAAGCTCTCGCTGCAGTTGTCCAGGGACTGAATGACCCGCAACAACAGGCTAGATACTCCCGCAGCATTCCCCAGAGGATACTCCAAGGGACATGGTTGAATGGCTTCTCCAAGTCCACAAAACACATGTAGGCTGCATGGGCAAACCCCCCCCATGGAAGAGTCATCAAGCGAACTGTTTAGTGAGAGCTTCTGTTGGCTGGGCAATAGTCCGTGGTGCTCAGCCATGCACAGCCCAAAGAGAAGACATGGGTCTGCAGTCATGTACGCCCACCCCCTGCAGGAGGTGTTGTAGGGATCTGGTGCAATGTGTGGCAATGTCCAAGGGCACGAGGCCATGGTGAATTGAACCCCGGCGATTGGAACATAATACAAATACTTTGGGAAAACTTGGGAAACTCAAACGACAGTGTAAGTGCTTCTTTTCAGTGTTTCTTCAATAGAAAATATCTGCAGAAGTGATATTCATATGATGAAAGATTAAGTACATTCTTGAGATGAGAAAATAAAATTGTCCCTTCAGCACAAATACTGTAAGTTCTTGTTGGCATTTGCATATTTATCCAACACTCCTTGGATTAGCTGTAAGATGTTTGCATTTTCTTGCATGTACAAATCCTCCCAAAACACTTCAGCGTGGATCAAGTTTGGTCGTTACACAACTTGGTCCCTTTTTTCCTTCCTGAGGTAGATTAGTGTTTTTAGGGCTATTACACTACTGATATTGTATGTTCGCTTCCTGTTCAACTTCAGCTCTTGAACAGATGGCCTCTCATTATCTCCAAGCACTTAGATATGATGCATAATTCATATCTGAATCAATAACTGCAAGCTGCAGAGTGTGAGACAGTGGAACAAACCCAACCCAAAACATTTAATCCATAGTGCATCACATTTGGTATGAGGCTCTTTTTCTGACAAGTTATTTGGTCTTTGCCAAACATGTCTAATGTTCTTGTGACCCTTTATCTCTCTCTCTTGCGCTCTCATCATCTTTGATTCAAATCAATTGATCAATTTAGAGCACTTTATTCGAAGAGGACTGTTTCTTTGCCAATATGTTGATAGTCTAATTGTAGTTTTTCTCTGTTATTTTTGGACAGCAACGACTTTTCCTGGCAGGTCTTCCATGCACACTGTATTTGTGCAATCACGGATGCACTTTGACACCAGCCAGCTGCAAGAGTTCATTTCCAGTGATAACAATTTCAGGGTTCTTTTAACATTACACAGGCTGCTATTTAACCCAACTTTCTGGGCCAGCCAGCCCCAAACAAAATCCCCTGTCAGTCTCACTGACAAAAGCAATCTTTACTCTAAACAACCTCAGAGGGATCTTGAGATCTTATCATGTCGCTGCCACAAACCTTAATGGCACAGTAAGGTGCAGGGGGCTTTTGGCAAGCTCTGCTCCATCTAGAAATCTAAGCAGTTCACACAAAAGACACAGATAAGACGCTACAACAACAATGTAAAGTCCATCCTTCATTATGGTCTGAAAGCTGATGCATTACCAAGAAGGACACCAGAGCAATCAAGTTATTCCAAAATGTATGTCTCTGCCACAAATGCAACATGTTCGCCACAAACAAATGCTTAAGCATGGAACTGCACAGAAGAACGGGCTGCATTAACATCCCCCATGAAATAAAAATGAAGAATCGATGATGGCTGGGATATGTCCTCAGCTGATAGCAGAGACTGCCCTCAGATGGACACCACCGTCTGAAGGAAGAGGAAGACATTCAGACTGAATACACCATGGATGAGGGCTATGCTGGCTGTGGTACAAGAGACGGGTCTCTCACAGGGACAAGCAGAAGCAGCAGCAAGACGCCCAGATGGATGGTAGTCACAAGTTGCAGGCCTTATGTCCCACATGGAATGAAAAGAAGAGAACAACAGACCCTACATGCTAAAGGCTTGTAAGGCCAGGTTATAATCATTAACAGCGAAACTGGAGCCCAGGACCCTAAATGGATGGATGTGAGGGCACAAACAAATATGGGAGTGCACTAGCTTTTCTTAATTTAATTTGTATATTTTTCTCTATGGATAGGGCCTCCTTCAAAGATGATTATGGCTTCTCGGGCAAATGGGTGAAAAAAGCCAACATTCCTCTCTAGCACACAAACCTTCACACCTTCACACTTCCAACAACCACAACAAAAAAACAACTAATGACAAATGAAAATAAGACAGAAATACTGTGGAGAGAGGGACAAAGGTACTACTATGTGAGAAGAAGCATTACTGAAACACAGAAATTTGTAGAAATAGCATAAAGGTGTGTGTGCGTGTGCGTGTGCGTGTGTGTGTGCGTGCGTGCGTGCGTGCGTGCGTGTGTGAGTGTGTGTGTGTGTGTGTGTGTGTGTGTGAGTGTGTGTGTGTGTGGGAGAGATGTTGGAGTTCTGGCAGAGCACACTGCTGAGTGGGGTGCACACACCCACACACAGCCTGTCTGAGACTATAGGACACGACACGACCCCAACCACACACACACACACACACACACACACACACACACACAGACACAGTATCCTACACATAAAAATACATACACACATCCAATTTACATACTCAAACACATACATCAATATTTATGGTCATTGTGAGAGGACATCACCTGCAATAGTCCCCTTGTTTAGCCACCTCAGCCAATGAAAAGAGACAGTCCATGGTTGCTAGGTGACTAATAGCCCTTTTCATGGTGTGGTAGTGCTCCCCAAACTGACTGTACAGAGGGAGAGAGAAAAAGAGATTTTGAAGTGTTCTGAGTAGACAGCCCTGACGGTGTACTTGACTAAAACAGACTAATTCTGGCAGGCTGAGAGCTGTGGAGGCATACCTCTGAGCCACAGACTGACATGTTTTCTGAAGTTTTTTCAGCTGAGTCTATAGTTTGGTTCATGGGCATGTGTGTGCACGTGTGTGTGTGCGTGCGTGCGTGTGCATGCATGTGTCTGTCATACTCCAGAAAATTGGTCCACTCCCTCTGGCAGTCCAGCATCAGCTGTTCTCGGAGCTGCTGCAGCTTCTTGTAGTGCTCCACCAGGAAAGGAGAGTGATACCTGCCGACTGCCTTGGTGCTGGACAGGAGAGGGAAGTAAAAGGCAATAGGCACAAGAAGTGATTGAAATGAAGAGTGAAACTTCTGTGTTTTAGTATATGAGACAAGTATTGAACACCATCTATTTTTTTTCTGTGCCCCCTTAAAACAAATCAGAGACACCTTGTTGCTCAGACACTTGTTGCATATACTGTATCCATGGGTTGTGACCACATTAACCTTACAACAAATGGGTTAAAAATAATATGTATATGTATTTTGTGGATCCTTTAATAACACTGATGCTGTCCAGGTCCTGAAGCAGTAAAGCAGCTCCGGATAATCACACTGCCACCACCTGTTGGTACAGTATGATGTTCTTTTTACAAAATACTGTGATGGTTCCACACCAGGTGTAATGGGACACAAACCTGACAAAGTTAAACATTTGTCTCATCAGTCCACATAATGCTGCTCCAGAGTCTCCGGGATCAAGACTTTGACAAATGTGAGATGAGCCTTTGTCTTCTTTTTGGGCAGCAGTGGTTTTGGCCTTAGGTGCCATTTTTTAATCATGAACAGTGACCTGAGCTGTGGCAAGTGAAGCCTACAGTTCTTTAGATGCTGTTCTGGGTTCTTTTGTGACCTGCTGGATGAGTCATTTTGGCCAGCCACCCCTGGGAAGGGTCACCACTGTTCCTGGTGTCATGTCCTGGTGTGGTGTTTAGGTTTCCCTTCCCTTAGCCTCACAGTTTAGTTTCCCTCAGTCTCCTGCTTTTGTGTTTGTGGTGCCTCTTGTGTCTGTTATTCCTCGTGTTCTGTTAAGTCTGCATGTGCATCGTGTCCTGCTTTCCTTGTGTGTACTTCAGCCCACACAGCCCTAACTGACACCTGGTTTTCTCCATTTGTGGATAATGGCTCTCACCATAGTTCACTGGAGTCCCAAAGCCTTGCAGCTAATTCCAGACTGATCGATGTCAATGACTTTGTTACTCATCTGCTCTTAAGTTTCTTTAGATTGCAGCATAATGCTTTGCTTTTTGACATCGTATAGCTTACTTCACTTTGTCAGACAGGTTTTATTTAAGTGATTTCTTGAGTCAGCAGGTCTGGCAGTAATCAAGCTTGGGTGTGGCTAGTGAACTTGGCTTTCCAAAACAAATGTGGCTAATTACATTTAATTCATGATTTAACAAGGAGTACAATGACTTTTTCCCACACCGGGACAAGACAAAACATTTGTTCTCTACCTCTTACTTTTTCTCCCAGTCTTGGTTACGACAGAACTGGACACTGCTCCAACCAGCACCCACTATCAACCACTTGTTGCTAGTCTTCGCTGGTTGCTCTCTCTATCCCAACTACATTAGAGTCTGTAGATTCACAACAGTGCAGCTCTTCCCTTTACACAGAAGCTTATGATCCTGCCTGATGGATTAAAGGGGAGCCTCATGTTTCCCTAAAGTGGTAAATGGACTGGTTCTTATATAGTGCTTTTCTACTCTACATGAGCACCCATAGTGCTTTATACAGCATGTCTCATTCACCCATTCACACAAGCACTTTCTACATCCAAGTGCTTTCTAACATAGAGACACACTCACTCTCCGTATCAGGAGCAACTCTGGAGCAGCAGGGATATAACTACCAACCGTCCAATTAGCAGATGACAATAAAGGCATTCTATTCTATTCTACTATTCCAGATTAAATGTCATTCTTGTCAACCCAATCAGTCTGTTCAGCCTGTGTACGATCAGAAGTCTCTGGATGCAAAGCACTTGCCAACATCATAATGAAGGTCTCATAAAATGACCACCTAGGAACCCTTGTCTAGCATCTTCGTCAACCTCTGGGGACAAAGGCCAGTAACGCACAGCTGCTGCTGTTCAATATCTGTGTGTGTATAGTTATGTTATGTTTTGCACCAAATCTGAGGGACTTACAAGCTTGTTCCAAAAAAGGTGGAACACTACAATGTGAGTAATACATAATACAATATGGAATTAAAAATACAACACATTACAGTAGATGTTAAACCTGAGAAATTTAACTTATAATTATCAGGAAAGGCTCATTTTGAAAATGACACCAACAAAATATTTTTGAAAGGTTTGGGGGTGAAAGGTCAGGAAAAAAAACTCAGTGAGTTCTGAAATGTGCAAAATGAAACAACTGCACACCTGGTGAACCATCTCAAAATTAATTTGGTTAATTTGCAGCTGGTAGGTATCAAAGAGGATTCCAGAAAGTAGGAATAGTTCATAATTATTTATTATTATATGAGAAGTGTGTTAAGTATAATTTCTCAAAAAACAATGTTTCTCTTTTTTTCCCCTCAACCACACTTAGAAAAAAAGTTTGATAATTCAGAAGTTTAAATCACACAATAAATATTAAACAGGACACTCAATGCTACCATCACAGAAAAACTAGTACATGTAAGTATTGTTTGTACTGAAGCGGTGAGTGAGCTAACCTGCTGATTTTGACCCAGTCAGGTGGAACAACGGATGACAGCGAGTTCTTCACCTCAATCAAAAACTAAGGGCAGAGGAGAAAGAGAAGGACGACTAATAAATAACACCAGAGAAGAGAGGGAAAATGATGTGTCACTCTTGACTAAAACTGGCAACCACAGACACAAAAACACAGACATCAGACCAGTAATGTTGCTTCCACCTAAATGGTCATCAATCCTCCCACCTTTCTTTCAGGCTCAGCCACAAACACACACACACACACACACACACTTATGGTACCTCCTGTCCAGAGACAGTCGTGTAGTCAAGCGTGGGAGCCTTCAGTGTCAGACGGATGTCTTTGCGGTGGTCTTGAATCTCACAGAGGACAGTGTGGATCTGCTCTGTTCTTTCCTGCAGCACTGGGAATCCAGACAGATCCGAGAACAGCTCCGTCTTATTCCCAGATCTGCACAAATATACAGTCCAAATGTGACAGTTAGAAGTAATATATCACACCATTTTCTGAGAGATGAGCCCGTTGTCAGCCTGACCTTTTAGAAATGAAAACTGAGGAAAAGAATGATCCATGTGGCACTAGGAGGCCTCTGCCTCTCACACTCCATGCCAACTGTTGATCTCACATTTATGGAGTGGCAGCAGGCATCTCCCACTGTGCTGTATCTTATATTTGTTGCCCAGTTTTGTGATGTTGTGTTGCTTTTCTGACTGTTGAGTCAATTAAATGGGGTTTTTTTTGGGCGGGGGGGGTGCTGATGTCAGCTGGTTAGACCTATTTATTTATTACTGCACCTCTCACTACACATGTGTTTAACTATGAACTATGTATCACTAGTTTAAAAAAATGTTTGAGATTCCCCCAAAGTGGCTGAGACTGAGATGGCCACTCCAGAAGTTTCACTTTTTTCTGCTGTGGCCAGTAGCAGGATGACTTGGCCTTGTGTTTTGGATTATTGTCATGTTGGAACGTGTGTCCCATGCGCAGCATCCGGGCAGGTCAATGCACATTTTCAGTATTTTCTGATAACGTGATGCATTCATCTCGCCATGAATTCTGACCAAGTTACTTGTGCCTGTGTAGCTCAAACATCAGCAATGCAAAGGACATTTAACAATCCAAAATAATCTCTGGCAGCCCTCGTATTTATGTTCAACAAAATAAAACACCAAATAAAATGTTGCTATGAAGTTCTTTATTTTCTTTTCTCTGGTTTACCACCTTTGTACAGATTGCCCCCTCAGGCTCTAAGAAACTGGGCGCACATTTTACATTTTCATTTCATTCGTTAATAAAGAATTTTTCTTAAAGAATCCAAAGCTATATCTGATAGTATCAATCTGAAGTGCTGCACCTCTTCCAGCACAGCTGCTATTTTTACATTGTTCTGTGGAGGTCCAGTTCTGACAACATCATGTTGGATCTCTACCAATGTGACAGAATTCCAACTTCACTCTATGAAAGATGAAGAAGTACTGTAGCACAGAGCCAGATCTGCTGAGCAGAGAGGACGGTGACCCAAGTATTGTGTAAATTTGATGTTTATAACGTGTAGTACAGTGTAGCCGGACAAATGATGAAATTAAAAATGAGCAATATGAGCAGTGCTGAGAGTGGCCCAGAGATGCACATAAAGATGATTAAATCAGGTATGATTTCTGAATTTTATTGGTGGAGCCCTTTCGACTGCATGAAACTTTATGTCCAAACGACTACATAACACACACGTGTGTGTGTGTGTGTATATAACACAGCAATCTAAATTGTGTAGTGCTGAATACATCATATCCATTTACGGTCAACAAGAATGACCATTAAGCATAAAACCATTAAGGTCAAGTTCTAAGCAGCAAATCACATAAACATTGAATTTGACTTCTTTCCTGTAGAACTTTCATTCTTTTGAAATTAAACCATTAACCCTGGTCAAATTTCTTTTGTTAACTCAACAGTCCTGAACTTCCACTTGCACACCTACACTGCAGGACACTTACTTTGCCGCCTTCTCATTGAGCACCTTCAGGAAGCTGTGGGCTGGAATCAGCTGGTCTGGAGTGTCCAGCAGGAGGCTTCGAAGTAGCACTGAGCTGATCTGGGACTGTATGGCTGGGAGAAGGCTTTGCAGTTCCAACCCCAGGCGAGCGAGACTGCTACTAATGAGGTAAAATTCCTGAGTAGAACACTGGAAACACACGCACAAAAATAAACACAGAAATATGTATTATGAAGCATAAATGGACATAGTGTATCAAACTGTAACAACTGACTCACTGTTGTACCTCTCTCCTGGCCACCTTCATACATACAGATGATGATATGAACCAAAATTTTTTAATTTGGATCCATCAAACCTGCAATTGATTTTCAATCCCACTCTACTTGGCATAAATCATCATTTTCCTTCCCATTTCCCTTCCTTAAGACTGGCTTCTTGATAATATCCTTCCACTGAGACCATTTCTGAAGATGCTTCAGTGAACAATAGTTGGACCAACTGAAGGGCCAAATGCAACTCTCAGGTCCTGTGACAGGTCTCTGTTCCTATTTCTTAAGCACATGAGTTTCAGATATTGTTCATCTGCAGTAGATATTCTTTTTAGACCTGCCACACCTTCTTTTATCCAGTTTCCTCAGCTTTCCTCATCTCTCAGCAGATCATGCTGAGAAATGCAAAATTTTCCAGCTAATAGTTTTTTAGGTAATAATATTTTATGCCTGTCAGACTGTTATCTTTAACATTTTTCATACATTCAACTAAAGAAATGGGAACAACCTACAGTATGTGTTTTTGCAACGAGGTGCCTGGTGCCAAGCTGCCTGCTACAGTATGTGTAGACACAACACTGTTTCACCCCTTAAATTAGGTGGCTTTTTTAATGCCACAATGAATCATAGGTCACTGTGGGTTAACAGACAAACAAAACAAGAGAAAACAGAAAACATTCCTCTGAAAATGAAAACAAGAGAAAAAGTAGCCAATGACTAAAGAAAAACTTTGAATTATCTTCATAAAACCTGTTAAACTATTGTGAGAGACCCCTAATAAAAAAAATACAAGAATGTCTGGAAGCAAAATATAAAGAAACCATGGGTGGCTCGAGGCTTCTGCACAGCACTGAATGTTCATGTTTGTAGGCGTGCTGTATTCTTAGGGTATTCTGTAAGCCAGGGAGATTACATCATTAAATCTCACTGGACACAGCAGCTGAGCTTTAAGAGTAACCATCTATTACAGCCAAAGACTGTGAGAAAACACCACTCATTACCAGCAGCAGTCTGCAAGTCTTTACACCAGGCAGCAAGAACATAAAACACTGCCCTTCAAATGAACATCATAGCTTATTTATTCTATTAAACACGATGATCCACAATATAGAAAACAAAGCAGCTTGTAATCAATAACGCTTTGTGTTTGCTCAAGATCAGCGCTGTAGCTTTAAAAATAAAAGTGCCAATCATTTCAGATCGAATCGAATTAACGATTAATCAATTTCCTGCTGGGAAACATCTCTGCGGAGAGGTGGGAATGTCGTTTCTATTGACTTTCTATTGCGTTTTGTAATGTTAGTTTATAGGACCAAGTCCTGACCCTCAGGTTAATGAGGGGTCACACTGACAGTGGTTTATGGTATTAATCACATGCTGCAGTTTTAATGCTTTTGCTCCCTTGTTGCTCTTTTATGAACCCAAACACACAACAACCGGAGACCAAAGGCCTGCCCCCCCCCCCCCCCCCCCCCACCCCACACACCCCCCGCCGCGCCACCCCCCCCCC
>VOQJ01029704.1:17613-28246 GCA_015052665.1 Apistogramma diplotaenia
CAGGCCATTACACACAGGCCCATTTATCTAGAGATGGGCAAAATGACAATTAAGGCCCCTCTGTGTGTCTGCTGCGTGCATGTGTGTGTGTGTGTGTGTGTGTGCGCGTCTGCTGTGTGTGTGTGTGTGTGTGTGTGTTAGAGAGTATATGTGCACTAAATGACTTTTGATCATTTTCTTTCAGCAACAGATGAAGGAGTCCAAAAGTTGAACATGAAACAAGACATCAAACTCAGAAACAAAGTGCCTTTTTCATCATTGTACAATAGCCACACACACACGCACGTGCACAAACGCACACACAGAAGATGAAGCTTTCTGACATTTCAAAAATGGGTCAGATGGGAAATGAGACTGTCAGACAATCAGGTGAGCGCCACTGAGGAGACAGCTCTCTGTTGTTAATCAAGAAGCACGCCATAAAGAGAGAAAGATAGTGTGTGTGAGTGTGTGTGTGCGTGCAGTGTGTGTGTGTGTGTGTGTGTGTGTGTGTGTGTCCGTCCGGCCTTTCATTTCTATGCAAACAACAAGATGCATGATTTCTCTTTTTCACTTGCTGTTAGGGCTGGAGGATTATGGCTACTTCGGTCAATATCGAGATCATCATTATTTAACAAGGTTACTCAATAATTTTTAAAAATGTCTCACATGTATTCAGCCTGTCTGTTACCATATCCGACAGGAATGATTAACACCAAGGTTGTGATAAAATATAATAAAGGGCAAAGTCATGTTTGCATCTGTTGGTTCTTTTACCTTTTTGTGATAAATGCTGCAGATGCCTCGTTCCAGGTCTGGCAAATGTGACAACAGGGATCTAATGGAATTTAAAGTAAGAGAGTCTGACTCCAGGATTTCCTGCACAGCATCCTGCCTCTCTGATATAGACCTGCGGGTTTATGAAAGAAAAGGTAAGGAAGGGTGAGGAAATATGTACAGAGGTAAGGAAGACAGCAAGGATAGCAGAGAGCTGAAAGAAGTGAAAATGTTCTCATTCGGCTCGTCAACACAAAAAGAAGTTTCTCATTTGGAGAGCTGAATCGGTCTTGATTAAGGTAAATGAGTTTCTCTAAAAGGTGATTTAAACCACCAACAAATGAGCTCCAGATTGTCACTGATTAGCTTCTTCTTCTTCTTGGGCCGCACATCTCAGACGAAACTGTGTCAGATCCTCAAGAAAAGCAAAGAAAACAAATTGTAAAAGATGCTCGTATCCATAGGAAAAGCCAATCCAATACCCGAATCACCAGTTTACAACAGTGATTGCACCCTGTACTATTGTTACATCTAGCAGTGACAACTGCAACCATCACTCTGGAGACTGAAGACACAGCTGAAGACATCTACTTGGCCTGAATAAAATCCTTCACACACATATTAACATGTGCTTCTTACATGAAAACATTTGGAAAATAAATTCCAGGGCCAGGTGAAATACTGAGGGTATGAATTTAAAGAAAGGATCAAAATCCATTAAATTGTTTTGTTTATAAAATGCTAGAAAACCTCACATTAAAGTCCTCTATTAAAGGGCTTACTGTGATGCAAAGAGCCTTTCTGTGTGCATAAGCATCCAGAAAAAAACGGACTGAAAAAGCAGATCAAGAGAAGCTTAGTGACGTAACAAATCAGACATCACAGATCGTACTATTGTGTGAGTGTATCCGTGCACATGTCCACAAGTGTCTGTGCCATGCGCTGCTCTGCTCTGTATCTTGGAATTAATGTACCTGGGTGTAATCTGGGTTTTATTCATGCTGAAGCTCTCTAGAGGAGCTATCTGTATAATCTGAAAGCAGTGCTCAATCCACAGCTATAATCCCTGCCCAGTGGGGGGGGGGGGCACACACAGAGAAAATCTCACACACTCAAAAACACACCAAAAAGAACTGGGGAGGTACTTTAATGTTATAGTTTGGGGTTATTGGCTGTGCTGTGTGTCCTTAGCAGGGTTTTTATTTAACGAAGTCACGTCCAAAACATATTTTATGTATTTTCACACCACGGTGTTTCTAAAAAAAGAGCAACAGCTGCTCTGCAACATATCGTCCCAAACAACACTTACTCATTTATATGTGAGGTTCGCTATTTCATTCGAAATGTGAAGTTGGTTACAGTTTTCATCACAGTTGTGCGACTGCTGGGGCTCAAAGCAAACACCAGTCCACAATCCACAAGGCTGTGACTAAAGGTATTAAACACCATTTAGATACATTTAGATCATTAAATAAAAAAACATTGCAGGTAAGTAAATGCAAAGCTGCATGATGCTTCAAGTGTGGCCTTTATGCTGAACTTTGTATCTTGCAGCTTGACCCCCATTAATATGACTGATTGCAGCCTGTCTGGTCAGCCCAAATCAGATTTAAAGATGACGTTTATTTTATATAATAAAAATAAATAAATAAATAAAGCTTAAGCCCCTTTGGCCCATGAGGAGCATAGGCCGTCGGTGATGCTCCGCCAGCACGCTCGGCTCTGGGCGATCTTCTCCAAATCCCTCCTTTAGTTTCTCTGCACCACGTTTTTCTGGGCCTTTCCCGCTTCGTCTTTTCCAGGGCAAGGCCCGCCCAGTGATGTTACAGGTTGGCTTCCTGGGGGTGTGGCCGATCCAGATCCACTTTCTTCTCAGGATCTGCGTGGCTATTAGTTCCTGGTTTGTTCTTCTCCACAGCACTTGTGCTGGTAATCTTCTCCTAGGCCACTGGACATGGAGGCTTTAGTGTAGGCAGCTGTTGGTGAATGTCTGCATCTGGCAGAGTGCTGCTTTTGTCACTCTCCATATTTCACAATCCTGCACAGGTAAAGTTTTCACATTGGAGTTAAACATCCTCGGTCTGGTGGATTTTCGGATCTGTTTTGAGCTCCAAATATTCATATGAATCAGCAAAACAATTCATACTTTGCCCATTCGTGCCATAATATTTGGATCTGTTCCAACCTGTGCGTCCACTATGTTCACTAAATAGGTAAAGGAATAGACCGTTTCCAGGGGATATCGTAACTACTGTGATGGGGCTGTTGAGCATGTTGAGCCCTATTCCTGCACATGTTGATGCCAGCTGTGTGGTTTTCTCCTGCATCCAGCCAGGTCACCACCCAAATTAAGGTCATTCAGTCATGTCCACAAGATCTACTAAATGCTGTTCCTTTATCCTTCCACGGGAGTCTTCATGTTCCAGTCAATCACCACAATGAGGAGTAGAAGATGACAGCAGACACTCCTGTACACGACACTCCCCAGTATGTGCTTTCCATTAAGGAGGTAATCTGGTCAGGGACACGAAGGGTTTCCCGTCTATGCTATAAAAGGCTTTCTCATAGTTGATTAAGTTTACAGAGAGTGGAGAGTTTATTAACCGCCCTGTTGGTCACATGCTATGTATTTAGCACAAGGAAATTCTTTTTTGTTTCTTAAACACACAGAATATCATTCACATCAATGAAACATCAAACAATGTAATTAAAACCAAATTGATGACATCATTAGATGAACACTTATCCTTTACTGAATTCAGTATAGAACTCAGTGTCAGCATTTAACCCATCCTAAGTACTGAAACACTGGGCAGCAACTGTGCGATGCCATCCATCCATCCATTCTCTACCGCTTATCCCGTTCGGGGTCACGGGGGTGCTGGAGCCTATCCCAGCTGACACCTTGTACAGCTCGCCAGCCTGTCGCAGGGCCAACACACAGAAACAGACAACCATTCACACTCACATTCACACCTATGGGCAATTTAGAGTGACCAATTAACCTAACCCCAGTAAGTGCATGTCTTTGGACTGTGGGAGGAAACCGGAGTACCCGGAGGAAACCCACGCAGGCACGGGGAGAACATGCAAACTCCACACAGAGGGAGGCCCGGGCCAAGGTGGAATCGAACCCAGGCCCTCCAGATGTCATTCTCTGTGAGGTAGCAGTGCTAACCACCACACCGCCGTGGTGGTTTGCACTGCTGGTCATTGGTCACTGTGCGATGCGCTGTGACCAAATCTAGCTGTAAGCCTGTGCCTTGGCCAAAGGCACAGAGACAGTGAAATTAACCCAATATGTTTTTGATGGCAGGATAAATTGGCGCTCCTGTGGGAAACACACTAAATAATTGGACAGCATGGAGCCCATGACCCTCTTGCTGTGTAGCAACAGCATTAACCACTGAGCCACAGTGCTTGAAAATGATTATCACAGGCATCTTTCTAATCTCAGCCAGTTATCACATATGACACGAAAGTGGCAGAGGCCTTTAATTTGGTTGCGTGATCCACAGAGCCTCACAAAGCAGGCGGAGTTGCATGGAAATAAAAGAACTGAGACTAAAGCTAAAGCAATGCTGACAATCATGCACCATCCAGTGTCAGAGGGTGTTCTATACTCACTGCAAGTTTGTAAGGGGCTGGCTCACCCACTTCCTCATCAGTCTCCTTCCAAATGGCGTGTGAGTATGGTCCAACACCCACAACAGACTTCCTTTCACACTACCATCTGTCTATGATGGAAAGAGCACAGAAAAAAGCTTAAATGTACATTAATACGTGCCAACATGTTTTAAGGGGAAAAAAATAGTAAAGAGCAAGAAATACGAGGTGAGCAGATGATGTAAGCCACTAGCAGACATGGTAGGAGGCTTGAACTGATCTTGAACTCCATGTGTGACATGTGACGCATATGCCATGGCAGCAGAGTCATATTGAACCTTTGAGCCGTCACCCACTCAAGTGTGAACCGAAAGAGAGATTTCTTGTAATGAAATGTCACTTTAATTTAATTACATTTTTACAGTTTAGCATGCAGCAGCACTAAATTACCAAAAGTATTCACTTATCTGCCTTCAAACAAATTTGACATCCCATTCTTAATCCACGGGGTTTACTGTGATGTCGGCCCAACCTTTGCACCTTCAGCAGTTTCAACTCTTCTGGAAAGGCTGTCCACAAGGTTCAGTTGTGTGTTTATGGGAAAAGCAGAGTTCAACTCCTGAAAAACAACTGCACACCATGATCCCCCCTCCACCAAACTTTACACTTGGCACAATGCAGCCAGACAAGTACCGTTCTCCTGGCAACTGACAAAGCCAAACTCGTCCATCAGATTGCAAGACAAAGACGCGTGATTTGTCATTCCAGAGAACACGTCTCCACTGCTCTAGAAACCAGTGGTGGCGCGCTTTACACCACTGCATCCGACGCTTTGAATTGTGCTTAGTGATATAAGACTTGGATGCAGCAGCTCAGCATGGAAACCCATCCCATGAAGCTCTTCTTCTTCTTCATGGATGAGTTGCTGTTATTGCCCATTTGCTTCCACTTTGTTATAATCCCACTAACAGCCGACTGTGGAATAATGAGCAGTGAGGAAATTTCATGACTGGACTTGTTGCAGGTGTGCATCCTATCATGGTACCATGGTGGAATTCACTGAGCTCCTGAGAGGGACCCATTTTTTCACAGATGTTTGTAAAAGCAGTCTGCATGCCCAGGTGCTTGGTTTAAACACCTGGATTATATCTGGGATGGCAATACATTTGGCAACCTGCATGTGTAGCTATTATGTGATCAAAGCTTAGAGTAACAAAAAGATTTGCAACAGCATCAGTCAGTCTACTCTATGGGCACCGACAAAGGCACCTGCGGAAGGCGTGTGTCCAACCTCATTGGTTGATTACTAAAAATATTATTTTACAGTATTTCTAAAAACTATGTAAGAAAACGGTTCTATTTTTATTATTTTTTAAACAAATGCTTGGGGCTGAAAACAGGCTTTGATCTTTGGTTTCGTTCTATAGTACTGTGTAATAATTGTAAAAAATAAAGCCGACTACTTCATGGATGTCGCCTATCACGGATTAACGAGTGTTCACTGTATTGGCCAATAAAAACAAAACACCACAGCTGATTCAAATTTTGCCCTAAAGATTATTTTCCTTGTTTAATTAACTCCCAGTTGCAATTTTACCTTTGATCTCAAATTTATCCAAACAGCAAAAATCTGTTGGGTTTTTTTGGGGGGGTTTTTTTCAAACTGGTCTGACTTTCATATGGGGGACGATCCTTGGTGATGAGAGCTGAGCCTCTAAGACCTAGCAGTTTTTAGCAGTTTTCAATTAAAGAGATTCCAAGCGTGGAGGAAGCACATCAGGTCATGAGGGGAAACAGGAGCATGTTAATCCCCCCTCCCCAAACATTCACAGTGTTGCACACAGTCAATTCACCCTCCAGAAAACTGTAACGTGTTTGAGAAAAAGGATTCAGTGAAAACGACTTGAGCTATAGAAGCAATAAACAGGGGGACAAAAGGTTTACTATGGAGCTAAAAAAGGCAGCAGTGCGGAAAGTCATTCAAACATGCATGAGAAGAAAACAGTGAGACTGGAAACATTTAAATCAGAAACAGTTTTTTCTTTTTTCATGAGTCAACTTCAGAAATTCTTTAGCAGTGCTTTGTACATTGTTCTATCACCCACAGCTGTTTAATACGAATATACATCACTGAATAGAGCTGAGACTTCACAAGTCAGACTGTCAAAGTAAAAGATGCACAGGTTTCAAATTTTGATCTGGTGAAATCTTGGCAGGGTGAATGATTGTGACAGCGGCACAACCAACTACAATGTAAACACGGTTGCGAGGTAAAGGCTTGGCTTTAAAACATACGACCAGCAGCAGCACTGCTTCCAAAGGGAAATGTTCAAACGCTTTGTAATGTGTCAGTCAGGCCAGTGTCATCAAAAAAGCTGAATTTGCCAGATCAAATACAGATGTTTCCGTCTAGCAAATAGTATATTCCAGGATTTTACTGTACAGTGTAGTGCCAACTATCATCATTCCAGCTGAGATGTGCATATTTACCTGATTGCTGAGTATTTCTAGATTTCTTAGAGTGGAAGCGCTGAGAGTCATAACTTCCAGCTCGCAGGTCAGTCGCAGGAACGAGCTGCAGGAAGTACAGTACAAACTTGTATTAAAATTTGACTTCATGATTAAATGATGGATCCCATTCCCTGGAAACACGGCGCAACACGTGATGACTGGAATGATAGCATTTTTCTTTCTATAAGAGGGATTAAACCAACCCAAGACAGAAAATGACTTTACTTTCCTGGCACATAAACACTGCTGCTCACATGAGATGTAAAATAAGACCTTAAATAATACTGTGTTTATTGCTTTTAAGCTATTGAATCCTGGGTTACACCAGAATAAGGGCAGCAAATAATCAGTTTCAGTATTGATCAATGCATCAATCAACCTTTCAATCTGTACCTGAAATGTCAAAGAACATAACGAGAAATATCCATAATACCTCCCCGGACTCCACAGTGACATATCCAAATATCTTGTTTTGATCGACCAAAGATCAAAGAAAAATGAGCATTTTTTTCTTTTAAAAACTACCGAAATTATGAATTATAGAATTAAAAAAACACCTGACATTTACTTGTATCCACTGACTAATCGGTGGGAACGGTGGATGATTTTACTTGCAGCTTATGTTGCTTTGTTTTCATGTACCTTTCACTTCTAAGAACTCGTTCCAAGTTGAACTCTTGAAGGTAGTGGATGAGCGGCCCCAGGCAGCAGATCACCGGGCTCTCAAGGGAAGCTACGCTCGACAGAGAGCGAGAGCCTGGAGGACACACACATACAAACATGTAAAATTTTCAATATCAGCACAGAGCCATGAGTCACAGGCCCACTCCTCAGACACATCCAGCGTGCTCTCAGTGACAGGATATGAGTAACTGAGAGGATTGCCGAGTAAAAGAGTGAAATGAATAAAGTCTAGCAGGGACACAAGCGTACGCACCTTTCGCCTGGGTGTCGCAGTAGAACTCGGTAACTGTGTTCATCGCAGAGACAAACTCAAACTCAGTGCCGTCCTTCCTCTCAACCCTGATTCGGTCATCGGCCTGAGCGCTGGAGGAAAATGATAACAACAATAAACTTAATGCAACACAACAGCATTTACAGTAGAGGTTAGTTACTGTGCAGATGCACAGATGAATAACAAATAGGTGCAGTAATATATTGAAACGTGCAGACATAAACAGAATTTGTACAATTCGAATGAGCTTGAAAGTCAACATTTGGTTTGACCACCTTTATTGTCATTTCTTTCAGCAGTCTTCAGGAAGAGTTCTCCAGGCTTCTTTAAGGACATTCAGAGCTCTTCTTTGGATGATTGTGTGTTTTTCTATCCGTGTTTGTTTTTACTTCATTGGCAGTGTGTTTGGATTTTTATCATGCAGACAAATTACACTGTTGCCAAAGAGACCCTTCCTAGATGTAATCTGATGGTACTTTTCTGCAGTGGCTGAAATGCAGCCCCACGAATCATGACAGAGCTTCCACCATGTTTCATAGATGAACCTCTCTCCTGACATCCTCTGCAAATACTGATGATGATTTAAACCACAATTTTCAAATGTGGCTTCATCAGACCTGTTGCCACTGATTTTCCTAACCCTTTTATACTTGCCACTTTTTTCCTAACCCTTTTATACTTGCCAAGTTTTGTAAGGACACACTGCACATCATGCTGCAATACACCACATGTTCAGCTAATACCTCAATGGGAATCAGCTTGTTGGAGCAAATATACTATTTTATGCCTGTCCAGCTGCATTATCTGTGGCACTTCTCATAGATTCAACTAAAGAAATTGCAACAAATGTTTTTCAGCATGCTTCGAGCAACAAAATGCTGAGACACTAGTTAAAATTGGCTCTTTGCTAAGTTGCCTGTTATGTGTAGCCACATCTCTGTTCACCCTTGAGGTACCGGCAGTTGTCTTTTTTATGCCAGAATAAGTCATAGGTCAGTAAGTGACTTAACAGACAAGGAAAAACCTTCTTCTGCAAATGATCAGGTACGAGGACTGGATTAAGTGAAAAAGCAGCCAATAACCAGAGAAAAACTCTTTGAAGAAAGACCTTCAGAAAGCCTGAAGAACTGCTGTTTAAGACCACTTTAGTAGAATGAGAAGAAGGTCTGGCTTCTTGGAAGCAAAAATATAAGACTTATGCACAGTATTATATCTGATATTATCGTCCTCTGTGAGAAAAATGTCCACGTAGAGGAACTGCGTGTTCCAGCCATCCTTTTGTTTAACTGTACTCTATAGACACAAACGCAAACCTCAGTCACACATTTCCACTACATCTCCCCGGCGCTGCACCGTATCTCCCTTTTGCTATATAAACTCTTTTGGCACTGCTGCTTTCAAGGACTCTGTTACTTTGTCTGCACAGTCGTTGCCAGGGTAACCAAGGCAAACACGTGGCTCTGGACTAATGCCCACACACATACTTACTTCATCATATTTCTCTTCAGCTACTGGTTGGACTGGGAGTAAGGATTATATAAAATGATCAATAGATGGCATAGTGTGCTGGTAGTACAACTTGCAGCATTAATCATTTAAGCTGTCAATTAAACGATTTGAGATTTACAAGAAAAATTATAACTGCAGCTATCGATTCAGATGGGAGTGCAGCGTAGCATGTCAGCAGAATCCCCAACAGCACCCAGCAACGTGAACATGGGTTTATAAAGTCTTAGTAAAGCTGGATACTGGTTAATGTTAATGAAAGCAAACAATCAGGGGGGTGAGTTCATCACAACCTCATCACAACTTCATATCTAAACTACAGATAGCTCTGACTGGGTTTAAACCCTGAGCATTTAAATAATACAAAGAGTCCACAGCCAGTGTAGCTGCTCTCAGTGTAAAGCAAGGATGTCAAATATACATCCTATAGCCCAAAGCCAGTCTGCCAAAGGGGCAAGTGCAGCCTACTGGGGGGCTTGAAAAAGAAAACGTGTGAAAAATGCAGAGAAAGACTCTAGCAAGTACCGTCTTGCAATTTGTGAATAACAAGTCTGATAAATTACAGACTTCTTACTGGCAAAATCATTAACCATGGCTGATACCACACCGGAGCAAGGGTATTAAAGCCAGGAAGCCACACAGACACGTTTACATTTCAATTAAATCCACATTTTTCTTTCATTTAGAAATGTTTCTATGTAAAAACAGAAGACTGAATGAATATGGAAGACTATGATATATTATTAATTTCCTTAAAATACATTCAGCTGTTTCACATAAATATGTGGCTGAATCATTGAATGTGACCAGTCTTAGTTGGATGTGGTCCACGAACTAAAATGAGCTTGACAGCCCATAGCCAAACACAACAGTGCATTTTAACATGTAAACAATAACAATCTGCTGCTGATATCTATCTGCAGAAATGTTAACATTCTAGCATTTTTAGTAAAGCTGAGGTTTAATCAGAGGATTAAAATTCATCACCGGAAATGTTTCATACATAGACTGTATATAAAAGATGGACATGCCCACTGTGACATCAGCAATTTGATTGAGACGGTCACTAAAACACATCGGGCCGTGCAGATCGAGAGCACAGAGGAACTGTTTATTGCACAACCACAGAAGTCACACCCTGCCGCCCCTTAGAAAGAATGACAGTTTAAAGCACTTCTGCATTGGCTTCACTTTTTAGACCCGGAAACTAAGGCCACAATTCAAATTTAACCAGCTGGTCTAACAGCAACCCACAGCTGTCGAGGAATTTAACCCAAAGTCGGGGGGGGGGGGTAATGG
>VOQJ01029713.1:0-10249 GCA_015052665.1 Apistogramma diplotaenia
CCCCCCACCGCCCCCACCACCTCCCACAGACACCGACCCCCCCCCCAACACAGCCCCCAGCCCCCACCGACCCCCACAGACTCCACAGACTCAGACCCCCACAGAGCCCACAGACTCCCACAGACCCCACATACATCACAGACTCAGACCCCCACAGACTCCCACAGAGCCCACAGACCCCCACAGAGCCCACAGACTCCCACAGACCCCACATGCATCATAAACTCAGACCCCCACAGACTCCGACCCCATCATGTCTCATTATGTTTCAGTCTTTATATTGATTATCAGTCTCAATCACAGATGAATACTTTCTGTACATCTTAAGAATGAATTTTCTCCAGCTTCTCCGATATGAAGGTTTCAATTTATTAAAAAATTTAATTCATTAAGGTTTAAATTATTTTTCATAGCAAACTCAACATGTTTGTGCACAGAAAAACAAGCAGCCCATTAAAGAGAGAAATTATTTACCATGATGATAATTATCATCGGTAACAAAACATTTTTGTTTAATTAATTATGCAAAACAGAGAAAATCTGGGAACAGTTACAGGATAGACAGTTTCTATAGTGTAACAATTTAAAAACATATTTAGACCTAATGACATGAAGTAATCGGCCCCTTGGCCCTGGCGGTGAGCATTAATACCCATCATGCAGTCAGAACGGAGTGTGTTGGCCTGTGACTGGGATGAAGGCAGTCTGACATCCAGGGAATAATAAACGAGGCTGTTTCCTGTGATTCTCAGTCATTTACACCATTGATCGTTTGCTGGCTGAATGGACAGCAGCTATTGGCTCAGGTCATCACCTTAGAAACAGCCAACGCCTCCTCAATAGAGTCGCCCTGCATCTTCACCACGGATGGACGGAGGGATGGATGAATAATGAACACACACAGGCTGCGGAGCATCGACTCCTTTAAGTGCTTATGATCACTGCACACCTCAGATTTCATCCCGCTGGCCCTGCTGCACACACACGTCAGCTTCTCAGATGCATCGGCTGAGTAACACTAGTGATGCTGCTCTCACATGAATGTGAAATCATCACCTCCGACTCCCACGCTGCTTCAATATAGATCAAATGGTAACACTGAACCTGAGGGTGGCGCTAGAGGTCACTGGGTCATTGAAATCAAAGAAGCAGAACAAAGGCCCTTCCTCCTCCTCCTCCTCCTCCTCATGTTTGGTCTGTGACGCGTTTCAGACGTGAAGCTGGCAGCCGCAGCGCCGAGGCTTTTAGGCAGGTGTAAATCAGGTCTGTGTGACGTTCAGGACCCACAGGCCTGTGGTCATCAGCGCTGCAGCCTGACGGTTCCTTTAAAGTTTGTTTAAAACACTTCAAATCAGCTGAACGTGTTTGGTTCTGTCTGGGCTGTAAACGCACCATCAGCTGCTCTGCGTCGCTCTGAAGAAAAGACGCTGACGGCTGAACTGTAACGTCATCGCACTTTGAGGTGATTCATCTCTAAAGACAAACACTTTTATTTACCATAAATATCGTCACACTGCCGACAGTTTCACAGGTAATCACTTAACCTGAACGCTCCGTCACAGCGTGACGTCCTGAACATGGACGTTAATGTTACACTGAAACTATTTTAATCCCTTTGACTTTATGCCAGATCATCATCCGTCAGCTTCATGGCCGTTAATTATTCCGTTTAATTGTCGCTGCCTTACATATTTATTTGATGTAATTTATCTAAAAGGCTTTTTTATCTTTACTGTCCCATCAGACACAAAATGTGGCAAATCACGAGACACAGTTTGTTAAAAACGCTGAGTTCAAACACGTTTTCATCACCTCGTACTTCTCACCATTGTCATCATTATAGCTTTCCATTTAGCCTTTTGTCAGTTCGTCATTGTGTTTGTGGGTTTGATGTTTGTGTTCTGGATACTTATGTCAGTGTTTTTGCCCTCAATGAACACTTTGATGTTTGAATTTAAATAAAAATCTCGTCCATAATTCTGAGGATCTGACCGCAGCAGGAGCTAACTGCTAACTCTGCTAACTGCCTCGCTGCGTCACTGTTAGCATCCTAACCTTTAGCTCATGTGAAAGACGAGCTTTTGCATTGATTAGTGTCTCTGCTGCTCTTCTTTCGGTGCTCTCCTCTGCTTAAAGAGGCCTTTTCTAACTTTGATTTAGAAAGTTGAGCGTGTAACAGTTCTACCTGTGCAGCAGGATTTCATTGGGAATCACCAGATTAGAAATGAGTCCATCAGAGGGACGTTCAGGCTGAGGCGGTTTGGACATGTGCAGCAGAGGGAGGCTTTACTGGACAAAGGATGTGGAGCTGCCAGGGGGGAAAGAGGAAGACCTCAGAGGAAGTTCATGGATGCAGTGATGGAGGACATGGTTGGTGTGGCAGGACGATGCTACCGACGGGTCGAGGTGGCTGACCCGTACTTTAACTTGATAACTGGCTGAAATCGTCTCTTCATGCCTTTAAATGAGAAAAATGTTGCTGTGATCACTTTTCTTTGCTTGATGGTTCCGCATCGGTACTGTAGCTTAGCAGAGCAGCAGAACCGTGTTCTCACTGTCTGAACTTCTCTGAAGCTGAATCTTCAGTGCACCTCATGGAGGTTCTTCACATCACTGACCTGCTGTAATGATAAATCCCACCAGACGGAAGGAACATGAGGACATTCTTTCTAATTTCCTTTTAGTTTACTTTGGTAACCAAACAATACAATACAGTGACCTTTGTTGCTGTGCCTGTGTTTTCTACACTGAGCTCTGACAGTGTGACCCATCATAATTACTTCATATCGCTAACGATTTCCTGCCGTGTCCGAAGTTTCTTTGTCAGTTTAGAAAATGAGCTAAATTCTTTCAGCTGTTAATTTACCAGGACACAGTTAAACTGTTGAGTCACGATATCGTTACAGCAGCTACAGTCATAAATGTGCTACCTCCATCAGGTGTATCAATAATATCCTGAATTAATCACAATGGTGATTTGTGTTTTCAGATCTACGATGCAGAGGGAACGTTGCAGCACTTTATCGATGGTAATGATCCCAGTAAATCCAGCTGGATGAGGTACATCCGCTGTGCGAGGCACTGTGGGGAGCAGAACATGATGGTTGTACAGTACAGGTAGGGGCAAGTTATTAATTATTCAAAAAACGGTTTCTTCTACTGCTGCTTGTTTGAAAACTAAGGCCATTGGTTCTGTGTGGTTGGATTTGGCTTTTAAAGAATCGAAATCATTACCTCAGAAATAAGAAAGAACATCCTGCTTACAGGAACACGTGTTTTATTACAGCAACCAACATGAATCAAAGTCTTCTTTTCATCTCTTCTACTAGCTGCACCTTTGAGTCACAGCCATGTGTTTGTTTCATAGTGTCTCTAATGTTGGTCTCCTTGGTTACAGCCACGTTGGCTCCAAGACAAACAGCCTGTCTCTTACATATGTGAGCAGATATTCTGCTTCCTGCCTACAAAGCTCCTGTTTTCTGAATTCTTTGTGCCATTTTTCAATATTAGCATAAGGTTGCTCTATGACTACTGTCAACAGAGGTGAGGGCGTTTATGGGTGTTGTCATGGTTTTTGCACCAAAACACCAGCAGAGCATTCTGGGATTTGTAGTATTAGCAGTACATGCAGTGTAGGCTCCAATACTGGCGGGCCAGCTCCAACTGTCCTTTGGTGTGGCTTCACGGGCCAAATAGAATTACACTGCGGACCAAATTTGGCCCGCGGGCCAGAGTTTGACACCTATGACCTACAGCATTACTGTCAGCATGTAGCATCAAGTCTGAACACGCACATGCAACAAGCTAAACAATGTCTGCTGTTTCTTTTCTTTACAGCTTGTTTCTTTGCTGTTGTATTGCTATAAACTCTTCCTCCTTCTGTATCATTCTTCGTCTTCTTCAGTCCTCCTGTGGCTGCTCGTGCTCTGAGAAACAGACATCAGAAGTAAAATGGAGGTGAAATCCCTCCTTACAGCATTGTTTCAGTTGCTGATATCTCATGGTTGCAGTTGTTTAATGTCTCTGAAAACGAACTTGACTACGAGTCACTGGAATTGACAGTTTCTGTCATTTTCATGGGCATGTCCAAATCCCATTAACCCTTTAAGACCTACAGCACAAAAGTCTGCATCTCTTTACATTCATACTGTACATGCTGTAGAACCATTGTGTAGAAGATTTCATCTCACTTTACATCAACAGAACCTTCAGAACCTGACTGCAAGCACATGTATGAAGATAATCCACAGTAACTACATAAGGAAGCTAACAAGTGCACTAACCCACAACGACACTGAGAACTGTTTTCTGTACCTACATATTATGCTAGCTACAGAAATGCTATAGCTGCACATGCTAATGCACATGCTAATGCACATGGAGGACGTTTGTTGTTAGAGCTACATGATATTTGGTACAGCGCTCTGGGACACCGTGAATGCATCATATGTAAGTGTAAATCCTCTGGTTTCATATGCAAAAAGAATTATTGTTCTATCTTATGTGGTTTTAAAGCAGCTACCAGCTGGGGGCGCCGACACCCCCGTTGGTCTGAAGCTGCCAGGAGAGTAAAACCTTTGGCTGTGCCCTGTGACCTTTGATGAGAGACCAGCTGTAACCTTGGTTACAATCTGGATCAGTGAAAATGTCTGTATAAACGTTTAAGACGCAGCATTTACAAGTTACAGCCTGATTTTCATCTCATGAGGTAAGTAATGTAGCTGTTAGATGGAGAAGTCACTGGATTCGATCTCAGTATTTTTACATCACAGTCATAAATAATGTTCTTAATGTGTCAATATCCAACACACTGAATACCAAAAGTCTCTTTAATTATGGCAATTTAAAATGATAAAGAACTATTTCAAACTAAACAACTTAAGACGTTTTCACACTTTTATTGCTTACTTACAGTCAATGAAACCTGTTATCCTAACGTTCCTACGCTTTCCGCTCACTCGGTTCCTCGGGTTCCCGTTCAAAGCCTTCATCTCTGCTGCTCCTCTCCCTCCTGCTGCTGTCTCCACCTACAGCTGCTGTTTGAGCGTTACAGAGGAGGAGGAACATGTCTGTGATCTTTACACATTTGTAGCATCTGTAGTGACACTCTTCCGTTGCTCCATGTTTCCTCTCTAACAAACTGTAACTAGCAGGAGTTCCAGGGACCAGGCAGAGAAAGGCCTTCGTCCTCTATCCTGATTGCTTCAGTCCACTGTTGAAGGGTCAATGGGCTCGTAATGTGTTACCAGACACTGAGTGATAGTAGATAATATATTTAGAGCAGCCTCGTCACATGTAGATGCCACATCGAGCTGCATCCAAGTTCTTATCGGCATGACAACGTTGAGCAAAGCGGCTGCTTTTTTCCTTCAAAGTCTTTAGTCAAACAGGCTGTTATTGTTGTTCGCTGCTTGTTGGTATCAAGAACAGCACCAAGGACAGCTCCCAGCCTGGCTCTCACCTGCGTGACCTGTGACCTGTGACCTCTGGCAGGAGCTACAGGAGCAGCAGAGCCAATGCCGCAGCTGCAGGTGAAGAATCCCGGTTTGGTGCAGCTCGGTCAGGAGAAAGCTTGAGCTGCCATCTTGTCCAGCTGATCACATGACGTCAGTTTTTGTGAATAAGTTGATGAAAATGGCATGTAATGCTAACTCTAGAAATAGAATACAGAATAAAGGCTGCAGAGGGATGAAGTCGTGTTTGCTCTGTGCTCATGTCAGGACCACAGAAGCTTCCTCACATCTCTCAAACGGATAAAGCAGTGACATTAAACCACCTCCAGCTGTTTCACACTGTGTCCTCAGAGATGCTTTATGCTGCTGTTTAGTGGGAATCACCCTTTAGCAGGCAGTTCCTTAACAGCTACACTCAGAACTTCAATATATATTAGCAAAGTTTAAAAAGCAGCTTTTCTTGTAGCTCTTTGGTGCAGCAGCACCTGCCTGTGGTGCTGATGGTGTTTCCATGAGACGGTTCTCCGTGCAACAGAACCAACACGCGGAACGTTCTGCCATTTATGAATATTTATTTGTAGGAAGTTTGTAGGAAAGGAGCAGAAGGGAAATATGGAGAATGTAACGCTGCACTCAGACCAGCACTTCTGTTCTCTGCATCTGAGCTGCTTCCATGATTCAGAGTAAATCCCATTACATTCAGACTGCACATGCAAGAAGACAGTAAATGTATTTAACGTCCATAAATAGCTTTAAAATGTTTCTTAAATGTGAAACCCTGCTTTTTCCTGCTTCCTTTAATGCCAGTCAGAGGTCCAGGGACCTGCTTCAGTCACTGTTTTCAATTATGAATAGTGGCTGAGTCTGGCTGATGCTCAGATTTACACAAGTGAACTCTAATGTATTTAACTGGAGGGTTGAAGTGAGGCTGCAGAGCTGTGCAGAGCCTTCAGCAGCAGGTAGAAGACACACACACACACACACACACACACACACACACACACTGCTGAAGAATAAACTTTATTTCAAAAAGCTTTTATTTAAATTCCAACATCATGTACTGAAACATTAACAGGAATCGTTCATGGATTTACGTCCACGTGGGAAAGTCGGAGCTCGTTCACGTTTCTGTGTATGAGACCTCGTATCTATGGCAACAGCAGCGCCTCACAGGATGGAGCAGGACTTGTCTCCGTCAGCTCTCAGACTGTGTTCTTCTATCCAGGCGCCGACCTGGTCCTCGTGCTGCTGCTGCAGCTCCTCCGTGGCTCCTTCGGCCGGCTCGCCTCCGTCCTGGGCCTGAAGGTGGTGCTTGAGCTCATCCATTTCGTGCTCCTGTTTTCTCTTCAGCCTCTCAAAGTCCCTCCTGTATTCTTTGTTCGTGAGCAGATGCTTCAGCATGAGGCTGTTGCTCTTCTCCTGCTTTTGCTTCATGTCCTGCATTTCTTTGTCGTGCTTTGCTGTCAGAGCTGCAAAGTCCACCGAATATTTCTGCCTGAACTCGTTGAGCTCCTCCGCTTGCTTCCTGGCTTCGTCAGTGTTTTTCTTCTTCATTTCCTCCACCTTTGCCTCATAGAGTTCCTGAGCTACCTTCCAGTCTCGCTCCTCTTGTTCTCTCCTGAGTCGATCCTCTGCTTTTCGTTTGCTTTCATATTCAAGTCTTTCCTTCTCATATTCTTCTTTGAGCTCCCTCAGCTGAGTCTGCTCTTCCTTTTTCCTCTCTTCATCCTCCCCGTTTCGTTTCTCCCACCATGCTTTGCGCTCGTTTTCCCAAGCCTGTCGCTCTCGTCTCATCTCCTCTCGGTTTTCCATCAGCTTCCTGTCCGCATGGACATTCCTTTCACATTCAGATTGGATTTTCTGCTCGAGAGCTTCGAGTTTTTGTTCCCACTGCATTCGCAGATTTTCTTCATGAATCCTCGACACCAGGTTCTCCTGTTTTCGCTTCTCCTCTTCCCGCTCGGTCTTCTCCTGCTCCTGGGTAATGAAGTTCTCCTTCTCCTTCAGTGCTCCTTCTTTCTCTGCTCTTTCTTGTTCGATTAGTTTCTTTTTTGCCTGAATTTCTTCATCGCGTTTCCTTTGCAGTGCCTCCATCTCTGTTTCTAGATCTGCTTCTTTCTCCTTCAGAATCCTGGTCATCTCCTTCTGAATGGCTGCCTCAGCTTCTTGGAACATCTCTGTGGTGTAGCAGCTGCCACCGTTCCTCCTCACCATTGTTTGAACCTTGTTCAGCAGCTCTGTGACCTGAGGGGTGTTTCCCTTGTCTCTGTTATCGAACACGTGGGATCTTCCTCCACAGTCGTGGATCAGTTTTTTAACAAAGTCGTCGCTGACTTCTTCCACCGTTTGATCTTGAAGATCATCTCCTCTGGTGAAAAGAATGATGATGAACTCTTTTGCCTGCTGGCCAAAAAACTCCTTGATGAGCTCCACGGTGTCTTTTTCCTCCTGGGTGAAGCGACCGATCTGCACCACCAGCAGGAAGGCGTGAGGTCCTGGAGACAGCAGGCTGATGCACTTCACCAGCTCCTTCTTCACGTCCTCGTTGGACAGAGTTGTGTCGTACAAACCGGGCGTGTCCACCACAGCGACGCGACGCCCGCCGACTTCTCCTGTCACTTTCTTGCAAACCTCTGTCACCGACTTCATGGAGGCTCTGGAGTAAAAGGATTTCGGCCCTAAAATGGTGTTTCCTGTTGCACTTTTCCCGCAGCCCGTCTTCCCGATCATCACCATCCTGAGCTCGTCGGGGCGGAGCTTCTGACTCACGTTTGTCTTCTGTAAAGGAGTTTGTCGGATGACTTTGAGTCGAGGCTTGATGAGCATTTGTCTTGTGAAGCACTTCGATCCCATCGCCGTCATCGTCTCCACGGCGTGCAGCACCTCAGAGACCTGCTGCTGGTCCTGGATGTTGAAGATGATGCTTCGTCCTCCACAGCTCCGGCAGAGCTCCTGGATGTTCCGGTCTTCACTAACAAAGCTGACAGCAGCTGATTCTGTAGCATCTGATTCAGCTGCGAAGAGAAGCAGGGTGAAGCGCACGACCTGAGAGCTGAAGGCATCCTGGAGGACCTCCAACTCCCTCCTGTTTTTAGCAGAGGGGGGGCCCACGGGGAGGACCAGGACGAAGGCGTGCACTCCTTCGGGATTCCAGAGAGAAACGCACTGCTGTGTGCAGCTCCTTACCACCTCGGGAGATTTTCCATACAAAGCGGGCATCAGCACCAGGGACACCAGACGTCGGCTCACCTGCGCCTCGTCCTTGGCGCACTGCGAGGGGTCAGGGGCGTGGCCAAACTGGTGTCTTCCTAGAATGGCGTTGGCTGCCAAAGTCTTCAGGCCTGCATGTGGGCCACACAGCACGAGGTTCAGAGGTGGTCTGAAGGCGTCTCTCATGGGCTCAGCCTCCTCCCCCCTGTTCAGATGGCTGCCTTTGTTCTCGCTCACTATGCTCTCCATCTTGTCCACGAGTTCCTGAAGATCCTGTTCTGACAGATTCTTATCAAACTCGATTCTCTGCTGCCTTTGTCTGCAGTCTTGGACCAGCTGATCCACCGCTGACGTTCTCGCCTCGTCGCTGTGGGTCAGGATCACCATCGAGTATTTAAAGGCATCTTGGCCGAAGAATCTCAGGATGAACTTCAGGTTTTGTCTGTCGTCTTCGGTGAAGTCAGGAGGCTTCACCAAGAACAGCAGAACATTGGGCCCGGGGGGGCAAAGAGCCACGCACTTCTTCATCTCGTGCTGCACTTTGTCGCCCGTGAAGCTGAACACATCGGAGGTCTTCACCACCTTTAGGGCCGTTTTCTTGTAGTGGCCCTCGCTGACGGTGCAGAATGGGGACATTTTCTGAAAAAAGGCCTCTTTTTTTCCCGTGATGAAGTTGGTCAGAAGCACTTTTTTAGTCTGGCTCTTTCCAAAAACCAGAATCCGAAGTTCGTAAGCTGTAAAACAAAAGACATTTTCCTCAGTGAGCACAGACACATTCATGTCACTGATCTGGAAATTACTTTTTTCCTTCAGCTCGTTTTGGCATTTTGGACCAAAAGATGTGAGATTCACCTGGAAGCGCTTTAAAGTTCTGACTGAGGAGCGCACAGGTGTGATCACCTGCGGTGTTCAGGTGTTACAGTTTAGTTTCTAAACCAAACTCACTGCTGACAAACCTGCAGCTTATCTCATCACAGCCTCACTGCGGTCACTGACCGTCCCAAAGCCAACATCTGATGGGACCCTGTGATGGTCATGACTCGTAGATTTCAAGCTTGACCTCTTTTTCTTTTTGAGGAAAAGTGGGCGGAGTCTGTGTTTTCGTGTCTACAGTCTTTCTCTGTAAGGTAGTCTCAGCTCAGCTCACACATTCATGGGCTGAGGGTCACGGCGGCTGCTAAACAGCCTCAAGGTGTTTGACCTGCACACATCTGCAGGTGTGAGTCGCCGAGTCGTCTACGCTCAAAGGTTCTGTGACTTCTGCTCGTTTCTGAAACCGATAAACCTGTCAGACTCACCGCGTGGGGAAAGTGGAGCGTGGGCCATCGTTTCACTCTGAAGTCTGAGATGTCAGTCGTACCTGCTGGATTAAGGAACAACACATCACATAATAGACACTCCTGTGTCCACTACAGTACAATACACTACAGTACAGTACGGTACAGTACACTACAGTACACTACAGTACAGTACGGTACACTACACTACAGTACAGTACACTACAGTACAGTACACTACAGTACAGTACGGTACACTACACTACAGTACACTACAGTACACTACAGTACAGTACGGTACAGTACAGT